>JAUUDZ010024068.1:0-11190 GCA_032361705.1 Panulirus versicolor | reverse complement strand
AGTTCCACTATCCCCTCCACCAGCACTATACCGTACCATGGTGCTGCTATCCACTTCATCCTCATCCTAAACAAAATATATTCAATCATAATAAAAGATGGCAAAAGGCTTATCTACATTACATCTATTCCCTTAAAATGTTTCCTTCACTCATTTATACCCAATGTGCTTTTCACACTTGCTTCTCCCATGCACACACACACACACACTGTCATTCTCTCTTCTTTATTATGGTGTCCCACCATAATATTCTCTTTCCATCATTCTTATCAGGCCTCGGAAAGTCATTTATTTCTCCTCATTTATGAGCACTTGGTCTCTCATCAAAAACTTTGCTCGCAATACCTTACCTCCATCAACTCTTTTACTTATTTACTCTTCGGTCACAAACTCTTCATATTCTAGAGCTTATTCACTCCACATATTCTAAAATACCTTTTAAAAACCTACTTTCAAAAGTAAAAACATTTTCATTTATGGCGCTTTTGCTAACATGATTAATGCTTTGTTGCAATTATCTCAGCTGGTCAACGGTATCACAATAGGGAGTATACAATTTGCAAATACTTCTGCTCATAAATGAGACGGTACCTGTTAGTTGGAAAAAAAAAAACTACCTAATCTTACACACACACACAATGCAGGAACCAAACAAAGCAACTTTCAGTCCAAGCTTCAAAGCTTGGGGTTCTGGCTGACCAGCATATATACAGAGGTGAGGAAAAGACTTCTATGCAATGTCAGGATGAGATGTATGCAACAGAAAGAACCCCTCTCATCTATCATAGTACATCAAGATGACCTATATATAAAGTCCAGAATAAAAAGGTTGTATGCTATTCTGATTAAACCTTCCACATTTTCCAAGGTAGGTGAACGTGAAAGGCCCATAACACTCACCTCTATGTCAGACATCATCCATTTAATGATCCTGAAGCTGCTGTGTAGAGAGAAATTAACACAAGATTTCTACAAAAGATTAACTGGGAAAACACATATGATGAATATCATCATTAGCCTTCCTCAAAAGACATATCACGCATTGGATGCAATTCATAGGGATGATCAAAGACAAATCAACCTCATGAATCAATTTCATGGAAGGACATGGATACAGTTAAGACAAGATTTTGAGGAAAATTGAAAATGATCGAAATGATAAATCCTGAAATTCAAGACACTAACTTGACAAACATGAACTCCAAGAGAACCTGCCTCCCAACCTAAACATTATTCAAACAAAGACATTGTATGCAAGTTAGAAAACTTCCATCTTACTGAAAAAAAGTTGGAATTTTTCTCTGACATAGCTGAAGACTTATTGGATCCAACAGCAAAAGCCAAAATGATTCTCACCACCTGACCAAAGAAAGACTGCTTACCCATTCAGTTGAGTTCTGGAAGTGTATCTCCACAACCCCAAACCAAAAGTTAAACCAAGGGAAACAAAATTCTGCATAAAATCCAGACATCACCTTGCAAAGCTAACTGGACTCTATGACAAATGATTCTGAACACAATTTTGCCAGCAGATTCTGAACTTTACACAATTCAATGAACAAAAGCACAACAGCACCCTTATCAAATGTCTGCAGTCAATTAGAGGAAGAAGAGATCTCTTTGGAAAATCAGATTCCTTTTTGAACCACATGCTTGATGGGGACTGAAGTGGCAAAGCAACAGCACATCAGGTGCTCAGCTTGTCCCCAATGAGGAGAAAAAGGAAGAATGTAGTTCACCGAGCAGGGTGTGCAGAAATGGTTTGGCCATATGGAGATGATGAGTGAGTAAAGGTTGATCAAGAGGGTATACAAAACAGAGGTGTATAGAAACTGAGGAGGAGGTGGAAGGATGGATTGAAAGATGCTCTGAGTGACCGGGGCCTAAGCATGCAGGAGGCAGTGAGGCATACATGGGACAAGCAAATTGGAGTGGTGTGGAATAAAGGGGGTGACATGCTGTCAATAGGCTGAATGAGGGCACATGAAGTGGTCAAGGGAAACAAGGGAAAGGTCTGCGAACCAATGGCTAGAGATAAAAGGGTCTGGTTTCAGTACATTATACATGACGAAGAGGGAATGGATGTGAACAAGTGAGGCCATTTTCTGTCTGATCCTGTTGCTCCCTCACAATATGGGAAACATAAATCAGCAAATGTAAGAAGAACTGAAGACATGGTAGAATCACAATTAAGGATGTGACAATGTTTCTCTAAAGAAAATGAGAACAACAAACATGCTTTCTGCAAGCTGATGAACATGAAAAAGGCCTGGAAATCTGACCATTAAGATATATATACTATTTGTTGCACTGCAACTTATTATTCTACACTAAGGTGGAAATTATGAAAGGACTTATCATACTATGCCATAAATTGCAAGCAACTACAGGCAATAAAGAGTTCTTCTATTGCTTGTAATATGTAACAATAATTTTCAAGGTTGAAACATGGTTTGATATAGCCAGTGGTCTTAAACAGGAAGTGTATTGTCTCCATTACAATTCATAATTAAATGCAATAATCAAAAATGTAAACCACCATCAAGAATCACCAATCACAACCCTTACATTTGCAAATGAAATTTGCAATAAGGAAAAAATTAGAGAACCTCTTCAGGATGCAGTGGAGATATGGGAGAGAGTATTAAACGACTATGGGTTACAAATGAATCAGATCAATTCTGAGGTTATGGTATCTGGAAGAAATCTATAAGTTATGAAGATTCAATTGACATATTATCACAAACAAAAGAATTCAAATACCTTGGAGTCAAATTATCAGCCATGAGGGGAATTCATATGGGAATAAGTAAAAAAAAAAATATATATATAAATACAGCATCAAATTACAGAAATTAGCCTCATTACAGGAGGAGAAATGCATTCCATAAAAGTCAAAAGTTTCAGAAATAATAATATACAATTCTCATGCCAAGTATAGATACGAGCTAAAACACAGAAATTTATAATCACCAATATAAGCAGACTGATAGTAGCAAATGTGGGGCCAATAAGAATCATCCTGGGATAAACACAGTTGGATGGATTTCAAAGTGAAGAAAAGAAATAAACTTAAATATACTAACATTCATGACAACTGAAAAGAATGCTTGATGGAAGAATACCTAAAACAGCATTTCATTTATAAGATGAGCAGGCAGACCTAGAAAGAGATGGAGAATTAACTAACATCCAGGAAATTCTAGTCCAAAATTGCAGTAGAAGACTTGCCAGACTGCTTTCCAAAACAAAGTGGAATGATGGCAATGATGTTTCTCACCAAGTGTTTGGAAGCCTCCCTGGGTGCAGAAGTATATAGATACCGACATTAAATACCTACTCCTTAGTCATCCTCCACTCACCCCATAAAGACATATACACATCACTACACATCTTGACCTGTGGTCCCATCTGGTGAATACAGCAAACTTCTTTGGGTAAGGTAATGTACACATAAAATAAGAAGAGACATACCCTTAACAGTATGAGTGAATAAGGCTTTTTCTTTGTTTGTTTGTTCCCAATGCTACCTCGCTAAAGCAAGAAATAATGAAAAGTAGGTAAAGATACACAACAATTAATACAAGTATATTCACACCTACATAAAGTCTTTTGCCTGTGTGGATAAAAGTTTACTAACCTTTATACATTCCATAATGACTTTTCAAATTTTCTCCATGCAACATATTCTTAAAAGATTAATGTATTTAGCTTTTACAAAATGACAAATATGTTTACACTTTTTTCTCCTGTTAATTCTTAAATTTCATCAAACAATCAAGAACAGGTCTGCATGTCCATGAATACAGTTCCCTACTTGAGCATCTTATATTTGTCTGATCAACATATACTTACAATCTTATCACAACTAATTTCTATCATCTGCAGTACCATATTAATTCTAAAATGAATCTTTTAATATACATTCACTACCTCTAATCTGATATCCTAGTCTCCTTACCTATATGGACTTACCAACTAGTCTATTGTTCATTTATTCCATGTTCCATTGTATTTACTTACTGAATTACTCACTCATTTATTCATTTGCCTGCTCAATCTTTTACTCTAAGGTCAAAGAGGATTCCACAGCTCCCCAATATGAAGAGGTATTATGTGGACAAATAACATTTTAGGATTCATTGCTCAATATACCTGCAAAGATTCCAATAGTTTCTGAGATGCTTATTTCTGTCAAACATTTTTGTAAACCATATATGCATGCAACATGCATTAATAAACCATATATGAATGCAACATGCATTAATAAACAATGTTAATATGTACATCCTGCATAAAAAAAAAAGAAATCTGCTTTGATTTAAACAGAAACCCAAAAATTGTATATTCACAGCCTTGTGCACTGACTGCCCTAAAAACAGTTAGTATTTAACAGAGGGGGGAAAAAAAGCAATAATAGTCCCATAGGTTCAAATCCATTCCATGAACCACACCATAAACATAACAGGACATGAAAGTGGTTACTTACAAATGCAAATACGACATACAAGAACCCATCACCATTAAGCATACTAAGACTACTAACAAGCAAAAAGGAATTCATCTGTGAATCTTATTAACACAAACAACAGTATTATGCTAGATTAAATATTTCATTTATCTATAATTGCCTCAAGGTCCCTTTTTTCAAAAGTGTTCCTAGACTACTCAATGAGCCCTTTTCCAGCAGCTCCAAGACTGTACCACTTGCAGTAGCAGGAAAACGATGAATGCCTATGGAGTGAGAAGTTCTTTGATGAGACTATACTCCTGATGATATAGCCTTGCCAAAGGCGACATCACTCACAGTGTAACTTTGAGAAAGTGATGTCCTGGAACATCATTTCCAGCATTAGTGAGAGACAGGATCAGACAAAGATATGGCCTCATTTGCTCACATGCATTTTCTAGTTGTCTGATAAAAGTCACCAAAACTGGAGCCCCTTATCCATTACCAGACCCTAAAGATTTCTCCCAGCTTCTTCATATGCCCACGTTCAGCCCACTGACAATATCCCCTATGTACCACATCACTCCAATCTGCTCTATCCCCATCTACATGTTCAAGTCCTGAACATATAAAGCCTCTGTTACTACATCCTTCCACTCCTCCTTGGTATCCCCTCTTCATTGTTTACTCCAATCTGGACATGTAGGCAAAGGAGGGAACATCCTCTTCATATGTCCAATCACATCAGCACAACCTGTTTAGTTCTCTTTCACATATTCCTCTTCTTTCTTATTTGATTAACCACCCACACACTAGTTATCCTCAAACATTTCATTTCCAATTCATTCATATTCTTCTGTAATTTGTAACCCAGGGGCCCATGCCTCACATAAATACAAGACCAATAAGACTACTCTACCTTCAAACATACTCATATTTGCGGTCACAGACATTAATCTCTTTCCACACATTCCCTTATGTGCCCAGGACTCCCCCCCCCCCTTCACCTAGCCTATGGATCACTCCAGCTCCCATGGTTCCATTTTGCTGACATGTCTATTCCCAGATACTTTAAACAATAAACTTTTGAGTTCTTTTCATTCAAAAATTTCCAAATAACATGTCTCTCTCCACTACCAAACCTAAAACAACTTGCATTTAATCATATCTACTATCAATTTCCTTGTTTCATACACTCTCCCAAATTCAGAAAGCAGCTTCAGCAGTTTCTCAGATGGACTTGTCATTGTTGCTGTGTCATCAGTAAACAGTAACTGCCTCACCTCCACCTGTCTGTAGTTTCGATGTGAGTGAAAAGTCACTATTAAGGCTTTATCATTGTTTGTTGACAAAACAGATTACAATCACATTGAGGAACTTCTCTATTCAGAGGATGCCATCATTTTCCTGCTCCTAAAAGTATCGCAGCATTGGAGCTGCTAGCATTCCTGGAAACAGGGTTCTGAGACAATAATAAACAAATAAATATACATATATGTACAGTATCACATTTGCTCTTCATATGTGAACTCCACATCCAAGAGCATTTTTAATCATACAGACATAAAATGTCATTCACAAGTTAACACGAAGGATGATAATGGTGGCACTACCAACGCAACAACTAACTGTACTCAGCCATTAGCACTTCACAAAAAGCCTTCATGCGATGCTTGTTACAGATCTACTAACCTGAACTTCAGTGTTAGCATGGTTGTGGTGATGGTGGTGGTGGTGGTGATGAGTTTGGTTATGTTGGTTGTTTTTGTTATCTTGCTCAGCTTGCACTTTCATTCTCGGCAACTGTAGCTGAGGGACTTGCTGCTGCGAGAGGTGAGGGACATTTGGGGCATTACATTAAAATGCTATAAAGTTGCCCCTTTTTCTACTCTACAATAGCTCTTAAGGGGAATAACATGATCAACTCTAATTCTTAAAAAAAATACTCTGTAACCTCCAAAACTATATCTGACATACTGAGGATTTTCACAATTTACCACTATTCGCATATATATGATCTGTAAAGATTAACCTTGATCAATATTGATACACTTCATATGAAGGAGGTTGTAATAGTAAAAAACATACATTACACATGTCTTTAGTAAACATACACACAATATGTGAACATATGTAATTATAGAACAATCACTTCACCCAACATCATAGTCTAATAAATAAAGAATATCACCTCTCTTAATTTTCCAGTTAATGGATACGTAAAATCCTTAAAAGCATCTACTTATATATTATCTGTGCAATACTTCGCTTGTAATAAGTTGGGTAATCTTTGCAAAATTTTCTATTACTGAGTTTAAGCACATCTCTGCTTTGTCAAAAGCCAGACTCACTGGGAATGCTTAAAAACTAAAAAAATTCACTATGTTGGTCTGGCATGAAAACTAATGAAGCACTTCATTTACGAGATTGCCTTGCACTTTCTAGTGAAGCACCTGACTTAGAATCCAAAATGACAGCAATCATACCAATGTGTATAAACAAAGACAGCACCTCAATGCCTATGCAGTTCCCAGGTCATTACAGGAAAATGCAGATAACAGTTTGGGTGCAAAAAAAATAAAATCATGTAATAGAAGGTTAATGAGAAGATGAAGCTCAGGTTATAATTATGAGCAAGGCCACCGAGTCAGACTGTAGTATGACTGCTCAACACAAGTCTTCACTGAGTGAAGATCAAAAGCTCTATGGAGGATATTTCCATTACAACCATCTTTTCTCATAGCTAAGTTCTACAGGTAAATGAATCCTGCTGGTCTGTGTGTATCATAAATAAATTCTCCCTCATTCCTATTTATAAACATCATCCAATTCTCCATTTTTCCTTTAAGAAATTTGATTAAAGCCATAAGAACAAGCTATTACAGTACAATTTCTTCAACTGTATCCTTTCTTTTGACAGATAAGACTAAGTACTTTAAACTACAAAATCTATTGAAAACTGTAGGTTAAAAATAAACAAACATATGTAAAAGACAATCAGGTAACCAGAAAAATACTAAATGTGGCACTTAAAAGTGCCTTTAAGGTCAAGACATACTTCTGTTTGCAACAATACTGACTGCGATTAAAAAATGGAACATGCACTGTTGTTAATCAATAGTCTTATTATCATAACCTCCAAAACCTGTTAATAGATGCTACAAATTATGCTAATCTTTTAATCCACCACCAGACAGAAAGTAATGTTAAACAAACAATACTCTTACTTATGCATGGTATGCAGTTATAAACACTGTGCATCTCCTAAACCATCAAAGAATCTGGGCAGCTTCATATAAAAAGTGAATAAACAAAAACATGAATCATGAATATATCCTATCTACCTGCTTGCCATTATCTCTTATATCACCAGGAGAGTCAGTGATTTTACAAGTTTTAATTAGAAGCAAAATTACTATTGTATAGCATAATGTTAACTTTGTAGTTATAACACAAATCCACATTTGTGAAATAAAACCCCTACTTGTACACTATGAGATCCTGTGAAGAAAAATAAATCAACTCTGAAAAGTGACATGGCAATAATGCGTTTGATATACATTGCTGGGAGACTCTGTATTACCGAAAAATAATTTCACTCATCTTTATGAGTTATCTGAGAATTACATCAATAATGGAACAAAAACTGTTATGGGCTTTCCACTTGCCCCGTCTTACTGAAATGGAGGGGTAACATAACATTCCAATTAAGTTACATGTATGAATTTCTGACAATTACATGTATGAATTTCTAACAATGTCCAAATCCTCTCTAGAGTGGTGAGGGAGGTGAGTGCAAGAGTCCTGAAGAGAGGGGCAAGTATACAGTCTGGTGGAAGTAGGGAGGCCTACGAGGCGAGTCAGTTGTTTGCTAATGGCAAATTAGAGTCAAACAGTGCAGAAGCTGGTGTCTGAATATGGAGTATGTGTAAAAGAAAAGAGTTGATAGTCAATGTTAATAAAAGCAAGATTATTAAGTTTAACAGTGGAGAGAGACAGGTTACTTGAGTTGAAAGTTTGAATGGAGAAAACCTGGGAGGAAGTGAAGTGTTACAGATAACTGGGAGTGGACATGACAGCAAATGGAATCATGGCAGCTCAGGTGAGTTACAGGGTTGTATAGGGGACAAAGGCCCTGGCAGCTTTGAGGAATGTGTGGACATAAATGGCATTATCTGTGAGGGTGAAGATGGGTATGTTTGTGGGAAGAATAATCCCGACAGAGATGTATGGGTTCAAGGCATGTGGTATGAATGAGAATGTACAAGTGTGGATGAATGTGCTGGAAATCAAACAGATGAGGTCAATAGGTGGTGTAAGGAGGGTTGGTCAAGTAAGAAATGATAGTTTAACGAGAGAGGAGTTGAAATAAGTTGAAAGAGTTTTAGAGGGTGTGCTTAAATGGTTTGGACAGAGGATATGTGTCAGAAGTGGAGGGGACAAGGAGAAAGGGAAGAATATACTGGAGATGGAGACATATAGTAAATAAGGTTTTGAGTGCTTGAGACCTGAACATGAAAGGCTTGCATAGGATAGAGTGAACTGGGGGCAATGCAATATACAGAAGGCAATATGCTGTCAATGGATAGATCCATGGCATATGAAGTGGCCTGGGGAAACCATGGAAAGGTCTATGGGGCCTGTTTGTGGATGGGGGAAGTAGTTTCACATGACAGCTAGAGAATGGATGAGAGAAAATGAAGCCATTTCTTTGTCTGTTCTTAGCACACCTCCCTAATGCAGGAAATGGTCCACAAGTACTGGGTAAAAAAAGTGGGGGAGATAAAATAAACATACACAGAGTGATGACAGCAACATTTAAAAGAAAACTAAACTCATGGCTGAAGGCCATCCCTGATAAACCATGGACAGACATTTACATCAAAATAAGTGGCAGGAGAAAAATCAGCAGAATACAAGTGAGGGTTGCAGTGAACACTTCACTCTACCTCTGCCATCACAACAAAATTTCATTGATGGTACTTGCAGGTTCTTTCTCTCACATACATATTACATATTAAGCTATCAAAGAATATCAAGGTTAAAACAAACATCCAATACATATTCTTCTCCCTCATTAAAACAAAAATTATTTACTTCAATTTCACACAAAGAGCCAATCAAACAGGTTCTTTCAGAAATACTTTTCACCAACTTAATATCCTGTTTCATCATAATCATCAACCATTCTATTCCCTATGAAAATTCTAATACAAAACATATGGCTCAATTTTACCAGCATTCTGGGAACATATGGCTCAATTATACCAGCAATTTTCAAACTATGTGTTTTGCAGAAATGAACATGTAAACAATTCCACTACTACAGTTATATCAAAATTACTTACCGACTCTGTGACACGTTTTATCTGATTTTGTCTGCTTGCATTCTGGCCTTCCCGGATCTCCATAGCCTCCTCCAACATGTTCCGCAGAATACTGGAGGGTTGTGCTCCACGAATGAACTGATGTTGAAGTAGTTCTGAAGCTGTTGCTCTTTCTTCAGGGTTCTTCACCAAACATCTAGAATTTTACAAATCTACAACTATTCTGCTGCATGCAAGTTATATTCAATAAAACATTTTCAGAGAAAAAGGTACTACAGTAGTTACAGTATTCTACATAGACATGGGGATGCTCCCAGGGAACCATATCTTCAATAGAAATTGAATTACCAATCATGATGAAAGGCATTTTTCATTACAAATGTTTTGACAACATCTTGCCATCATCAGTTGCTGAATAAATAAGGATTATTCACTGAAGCACATAACAATCTTTAAAGGCAAAACAAAAACATGCTGCTAACTTGGATTTCATAAGTCTGTTAGAAAGTGACTATCCCGTCAAACAACGACATGCTTTTGGGGACCTTTCAACATAGTTCACAGGGGGTGGTGTTTCCTTTCTGTATTGTTTCTCAAGATATCTTTTCATATTTTACTGTATACATGCTATAAATTTTTTTGATCTTTACTATTTCTCTTTTAGCCAAAGATGGCATAGGTGAACATACCAAAATTTAATTTTCATATACAATTCATTACCCAGTATATCAAGTGGAAGAACAAAGGAGACTGGAGGTGCATTCTAACTTGCAACCCATATTTCATGTAGTTTGCTCACATACTTTCTCATGGCAAACCATATATCATGTATGTTTGCTCACAAGCTTTCTTAAACACAATAACAAACAATGCTCTTGATTTTTACTTAAAAAAATAACTGATTTGGTTCAGTGAATCATTAAACATAGCAAACTTTATATCCTACCTGGACACAAAATCAATAAACTCAGGTTGCCACTGGTCAGGTTCACGGAATGATGGTGGGGGCTTTGTGGGGATCATAAATATGGCACGCATGGGATGAATGTCTCCATAAGGAGGTTTACCTTCTGCCATTTCTAATGCCGTTATACCTGTAAAAACATAACAAGCCTTTAAGAAAACACAACTAGACTTTCTCAAATATTTATGCCTATATCACATCATCATATAAATGCACTGCAATGAGTGAATATAACATTATATTCAGGGAATGGTTTACTTGGTCTTCTGATGGAAAAGAAGGCATTGTTTTCACCAAACTAATAATTTCGTAGAAAAGCTTCGGGATATTTCTGATAGTTTTCAATACAGAATGTCATACATTATGTAAGACAGCTAAAGACTGAATGTGTACAAATGAGGCTAATGTTTTTATGTTCCTAATGCTACCTCAAGAGGGCAGGTAGGGAA
>JAUUDZ010024057.1:0-11191 GCA_032361705.1 Panulirus versicolor | reverse complement strand
CACAGATTTTGCACTTGTGTTGGCAGCGCTTGCTCTTTGGAACTCCAAACAGACCAGGACTCCGAAGCTGGTCACTGGCGACACCCACACACATACACACACACACACACACACACACACACACACACACACACACACACACACACGATAAGTAAAGTCTCTATTTCCTGTAAATTGAACAGAATCATACAATATTCAGAGGGATATTTGTTGAAATGGACCTGTCAGGAAAGCTTGACATTCAAAGCTTATGAAGCTTAGACTAAGCTGCAAGTTCCCCTTGTCACAAGTTCTTTTGAGGAATATTGAGTCAAGCTTTTTCGTTTCTGAATCATAATAATATGAAAAAAAAAAGAAAGTCTCTATCGAGTGAACCATCTGAGTCCTTGCGCTGTCTCAAGCGTGTTCCAACTCAAGGTTTCGAAGCCTTCCGAAGAGCCTCTCGTAACTTGTTAATGAACCTGAGATGGTTCATGGATTGCCTCAGCTGCTTCGAAGCAGACCTCTTGAGATGGGTTTCCTCTCTCCTCTTTGACTCTATCGGCCACTTGGAGGCTTGGAGGAATGAGGACTTTGCCGGTTACAGGAAAGTAAGTTTGAAGAAGGCTTTGAAATTCTGTAGGCTAACGTTTTGAAATGTTTTATGATTTACGAGTTTGTTGGTTCATGATGCTGAGTTTGAGGAGATTTTGTGCTCTCTGGCTACAAAAGACATGAATGGTAGGTAGTTTTCCCGACTCCATCATGTAGGTGGTAACCACACGAGCGGGGAAAGCCACCTTCAACGAGGCTGGATCATCGTTAGAAGACGGGTAGAGAATCGTTCAGGTTGTCGGTAAACCTTCCCATTCAAAATAAGGAGTCAGCCTTATCAAGCTCCTGCGCTGAGCGCAGCCTCGAAAGCTGCGGAACACCGATAAAAGATCGATTGGAAACCTAACCTAACCTAACCTAACTTAACCTAGCCTAACCTAACCTAACTTAACCTAACTACCCTACTCACTATTACCATACGCGTCTGACTGGATGTAAGGCGAGCATGGCAACACTGCTGAAGGCGAGGATGAAGGAGACTCTAATTCAAAGCAACAAGTATGATACCATCTCAGTACAGGTGGATACCAAGCAGGTCAGGTTTAGATCAAAAGCCATATAAAAAGAAAACTATTATAAAAACTCGTTTCGCGTTTTCTTTCACCCGGAATTAAACCCCCTGTTGCCAACAAACCTTCAAGGAAGAGGATCATACGAAAGGGTGAGCGGATACGAAGCGGGACTTTAGATTATCACGTCGTTAGTCTAGCTGACATGCCAGCTGGCCCCCAGCCAGGATTAAGCGAGGCTTGTACCAGCCTCCGAGACACACCGTTCGAATCTCATGAAAAGAACGGGATGAAAAGATAAACTTTTTTGGGGTGCCTAGATGTACTGGCTGAGAGAAGGAGACGAAGGAGGGAGGATGACTGGAAGATACACAGGGAGGGTGAAGACGAAGGATGAGGAATAAAGGACACTAGAGTTGGAGAAACGAGGCAGAGGGCTGATTGGACAAAGTCGAGATGGATTCTGTAATCATGAAATTGCCTGATATCCTAAAAAGAAATGAAGTGATATAATGCGACCCTGTAGGAGTACTATAAGAGATAATACGACCCTGTAGGAGTAATATAAGAAATAATATGGCTCTCTAGGAGTATTGTAAGAGATAATATGACTGTCTAGGAATATTATAAGAGATAATATGACACTGTAGGATTATGAGATAATATGGCTCTCCAGGAGTAAAATAATAGATAATATGACTGTCTAGGAGTACTATAAGAGATAATATGACACTGTAGGATTACTATAAGAGATAATATGAACTGTAAGTTTACTATAAGAGATAATATGACCGTAAAGGAGTACTATGATAGAGATGATATCACCCTATAAGAGTTCTATAAGAGATAATATGGTTCTGTAGGAGAACTATAGGAGAGATAATAGGGCCCTGCAGGAGTACTGTATTAGATATAATATAGCTTTGTAGGAGTACAATACCAATCCTAAGGGGTCATAAGTCGAGCACGGGAGATGGCTGAAGAGATGGGGGTTGAAGAAGGGAGCCAAGAAGATGTCTCTAGACCGAACACGAAATGGGATGGATTAAGGGAGATGGTTCCTGGTGAAACCTGCTTCCTCCCTACGAGGGCAGAGTGCCAGGAGGAGGAGGAGGAGGAGCAGCCTGGTGGGGAGGAAGGAAGCTTAAGAAAGGGCACGATAAGCTTGACGTAGTAAAGAGATAAGCTTAATCTTTCCTGAGGGAAAGATTACGTTCACTTTGTCTCCTTAACTTTATACAATAATTACCGTACTACACTTGTTATCTTTTCCTTATGTACGCCGGAAATTTACGCCGTAGATTTACGCTGCAAATTTACGTCGCAAATTAACGCCGTAGATTTACACTGTAAATTTACGCCGTAAATTTACGCCGTAGATTTACACTGTAAATTTGCGCCGTCAATTTACAAAAATTTACACCTTTTTACACATCCAATTTCACAATTATTCTCGTTTCTCTTCTTATCTCGCTAAACGCCAGGCATCGTAGTGAACTAGTTACGCATCCTGAAAACCTAAGAAATAGGAACAGAGAAGGGGGCCAAGTGAGGATGTTCCCTCTAAGGCTCAGTCCTCTGTTCTTAACGCTCCTTCGCTACCGCGGGAAATGGCAAATATGTATGAAAAAAGTAGTTGATAGTTCTTCTTTTATTCCTGGTATATTAAAAGATTAATTTCTTTATTTCTAACAATAGCTATTTTTTACCCAGTACTCTCAAAAACAATAGCTTTTCCCCCCTAGTACTTTCAAAACAATAACTATTATTCCCCAGTACTTTCAAAATAGCTATTTTTCCCCAGTACTTTCAAAACAATAGCTATTTTCCTCCCAATACTTTCAAAACAATAGCTATTTTTTCCCTAGTACTTTCGAAATAATAGCCATTTTCCTCCCCAAGTACTTTCCAAACAATAGCTATTTTTCCCTAGTACTCTCAAAACAAAAGCCGTGAGGTGAGCGCAGTGTGTGGGTCTCACAGTACTCCCCTTGACTCGCCCAGTGCTGCTGGCATCTGACAGGGCAACAGACTTGAGGATCAGGAAGACAGACACGAATAACGGAAGCAGACATGACATGCTGGGCAGCAGGACCTAAGTTCAGGGCAATAGACTTAACACCAAGGTAGAAGACCTAAAAACGAAGGCAGCAGACCTGCAGACCAGGGCAACAGACTTGAAGACCAGGGCAACAGACCTACAGACCAGGCCAACAGACCTGAAGATCAGGGCAACAGACTTGAAGACCAGGCCAACAGACCTGAAGATCAGGGCAATAAACTTGAGGACCAGGGCAACAGACCTGCAGACCAGGGCAACAAACCTGCAGACCAGGGCAGCAGATCTGAAAACCAGGACAACAGACTTGAGGACCAGGGCAACAGACTTACAGACCAGGCCAACAGACCTGAAGATCAGGGCAATAGACTTGAGGACCAGGGTAAATAGACCTGTAGACCAGGGCAGCAGACCTGAAGACCATTAAGAACTAACTTTACTATTCTGTTTCCCAGAACTTATTTTCTGAGCAACAAATTTCCTCATCTATTATTCTTTATGTTATTTAGTTTCGTTTATTTGTTAGCAAAGTCTACATTATCACAATCATTATGCTTCTTCATCATTTTTCATTAATTAGTTTGCACAAAAACACACATATACATTTTCGCCATTTCCTATGTAAGCGACGCAGCGTCAAGAACAGACGAAGAACGGACACATTCGTTTACACTCAGTCTCTAGCTGTCATGTATAATGCACCGAAACCACAGTTCCCTTTCCACATCCAGGCCCTACACAACTTTCCACGGTTTACCCCAGACGCTTCACATGCCTTGGCTCAGTCTATGGACATCACGTCGACCCCGGTATACCACATCGTTCCAATTAGCCCTCTCCCTTGCACGGCACGCACCCTCCTGCACGTACCGGACTCAGTTGGCCGTCTTTTCACCTTCTAGGACCATCTGCCTCTCATGTGTTTCCTAACAGCACCAACCTGACTCTATGAATGAGCAAGCTTTCCAACCACCTTTGAATCTCTTATCATATCCTTATCCTTATCATTATCCTTATTACCCTTATCCTTATCATCATCATTATCCTTATCATTATCATTATCCTTATCATTATAATTATCATTATCCTTATCATGATTATCCTTATCCTTATTATCCTTATCATTATCCTTATTATCCTTATCCTTATCATCATCAATATCATTATCCTTATCATCATCATCATTATCCTTATCATTATCCTTATCATTATAATTATCATTATCCTTATCATCATCATGATTATCCTTATCATTATCCTTATCCGTATCCTTATCCTCACTACCTTGACCAGGCTGCTCCTCCTCCGGGAGTGGAGCTTGGTGTAGTGTAACGTGTTCGGTTGCGTGTGCTGTCACCCACAATCTCGCCTCTGGACAATCACTCACAAGGACACGACGGCTCAGCCGCTCGCCGGGGAGGGATTACACAGGTGAACCTGACGATTTCTTACGGGACAGGTGTGTGTCAGGTGTGTGTGTGTGTGTGTCAGGTGTGTGTGTGTGTGTGTGTGTGTGTGTGTGTGTGTGTGTGTGTGTGTGTGTGTGTGCATCTGTCTGCCTGTCAGTCTGTCTGTTTATCCTGGGATACAGATGTTATCTACCCTGTTTCACCTCACACAGACTCGTTTATCACTCAACACAGACCTCATTTTCACCTGAACAAGACATAAAGATTTTCACTTCTTACCACACAGTCTTATGAATGAGGTCAGACGATACTTGATTGCAAGCAACTGTAGGTGAGGGTGGTACTTGTTAGCAACTGCTATCTTATTCAGTCATAATGAAGACATTGCCTACATCAGAATGGCTTCTCGAAAAGTCTTTAGTCCTCAAACTACATGAATAACATTGCAATCACATCGTACCTTGAATCTAAATGTCTCCTGCAAAGGTCTTAAGGACCCAGACTGCATGGCGGGCTAAAGAACAGCCCCATCTCATGGATGGGTAAGTTGTCGAAAACTCTGAAGATCCCAGAACCTCATGACTGGCTAGAGAGAAAGCACTGAAAATCCCACCAACCAAGTTAGTCCATAGAAGAAATCCCAGCTTTGACTGGGCTAAAGCTTGGTTAGAATAAGGAACCCCAGCTATGAATGAACTACAGGTTGGTTAGGGTAATGGACCTCAGTATAACTGAGCTATGGTCTGGTTCATATAAGGATTATGCGTATGGGTTGAAAAAAGGAACCCCCAGCTATGACTGAACTACAGGTGGGTAGAAATAAAACACCCCTGAAGTGAAAATAATTTCAACAGACTACCATAGAGCACTTTGATCTCTAAGAGAAATAGAAAATAAAAATTACTTACTGGTATCCTGCCATCAGCATTGTCAAAGATAATCTCCACAAAAGCAGAAATAACACGTGGACCAGTGCCCTCATGGAGGAGGGCCTGTCGTTGTTCTGCTCGCAGGTGGTTGAATTCATCACTCAGTACAAACTGGATAGC
This sequence comes from Panulirus versicolor, assembly GCA_032361705.1. Lineage (NCBI taxonomy): Eukaryota > Metazoa > Arthropoda > Malacostraca > Decapoda > Palinuridae > Panulirus > Panulirus versicolor. Next base: position 5,571 of record JAUUDZ010024057.1, on the reverse strand, counting down.
TAAAGAACAAAACCAAGAATATAAGCTTCTATCTAATCATAATGTTGGTAGTAGTCTATTTGAAGCAGTGATCTAAAGATAACTCCACTTATAAAGCAGTTAACACTTGAACTTAAAAGCAAAGTTACAGGTTTCAAAAGTTTTCAAGAGAAATATCAAACAATCATTATAAGAAATGATAACTGAATTAAGGTATCACACCCTTTTCACCTATATGGCTCAGTTTTGAAGAAACTCATGACAAAACACTATCTGGTATCAAGTTTATCCACCAAACTCATTATCAAATTCATTCACAATTAATTCTATGGAGCAAAAAGTTAAATACAATTTCTTTTCTTTTAAAAAACCTTTCAGAAGTCATATCCATTACAAAAAGTGTGACACGAATAAAAGAGAGCTTACCATAGAAGAAGTTACTCTTGCCAGAGCCATTCCGACCAACTGTAATTTCAAATAATGTCATTAAAATCAAATTTCAAACATAAACTAAAAATCTATTACAAACAATTCAATCTAGTATTCAAAATTACTTATGCTGCCTATCAAAGGTTAAAATAAATCATACGTACCAACTACATTATGTCGAGGATCAAAAGGATCAATAACAGTCTGTTCACGATAACTTTTAAACCCTTGAATTATAATCTGAAAAGAGATTAAAACAATAATTTAACTAAAGTATACCATTCACATATGAAAAATATAAAAAATTCTTGTTCTCTACAAATACAAATAAGCAGCTGCCCCTTGATGCCCATGGGTAATAATTACTGATAATCTACATACTAATACAATGTGGTCATTCTAGTTATACAGTAAATCACTTAGATTTTTTTATCAAGCTCCTCCATCCTCCAATTGTCTGTCATCTGGAAGCTTTCACTCAAAACAATCAAATAAATTTGCTCTATTAGTTTTTCGGTAAAATTCCAGTTTAGGGGTCCACAAAAGTAACATGGACTTGGAACAAATGTATATATGGATTCCTTATATCAAATTTACTAAATTTGGAGAGCATGACTTGGAATATCATTTCTAATTCAACTGTACCAAAAAGAGAGAGGATGTCTATGATGACCTAGGAAACGTAAGGTAAAAGTGTAGGTCACTTTTAGAAATCAACCGCACCAACAAAAAACTCGTAACGTCCCCTACCAACCTAAATTTCCCATATATATGATGTTAATGCAACCAACTGCAATGGCAAATGGAAATTTATCAAATCTGACTAAAATACTGAACATTCATGTACATCTTGGTCCGTGTTTAAAGGTAAATGAGGTTTCCATAAGTTTTGCTGATTTATACTAGTGTTTTACTTCAACTCATTCAAATTTCTTCTTAAGCATTTTTCATCCAAATCCCTAAGATATTTCTTTGGTGCCCCTAAACAGGACCTTTAACAATGAGTGGTCCAAAAGGGTTCAAAAATTATTACACTCAGTATGGACTCTTAAAAAATGAATGCCACTGAAAAAACAAATACCACACAACAGATGCAACGAAATTTTACACAGCTTCTGAAGCAATAGGGATAAGTGGAACTAGGGAATTTATATAATATGTGGTATCAGTAGTAAATGGGCTTTAGGGTGTCAACCACTTTGGGCCCTGATCATTCAATCTTTTTTTTACTTAATCTTCCCATGTGTGTTCTGCCAATGGACTCAAACATGGCATGTGAAGTGTCTGTAGTAAACCAAGGAAAGGTCTGTGGGGCCTGGATGTGGATAGGGATTTGTGGTTTCAGTGCATTACACATAACAGCTAGGGACTGAGTGTGAACGTATGAGGCCTTTTTTTGTCTGTTTTCCTGGCGCTACCTCACTGAAGCAGGGGATGGCGATGCTGTTTTCCTGTGGGGCAGGGTAGCAACAAGACTGGATGAAGGCAATTAAGTATGAATATTTACTTGTGTATGTATGTATATGTCTAAGTTTTTAAGTATATCTATGTATATGTTGATGTAAGTATATCTATACATGACATTATACATGACAGCTAGAGACTGAGTGTGAACGAATGTGGCCTTTGTTGTCTTTTCCTAGTGCTACCTCGTGCACATGCAGGATAGGGGTTTTCATTTCATGTGTGGTGGGGTGGCGACGGGAATGAAAAAGGGCAGACAGTATGAATCATGTACATGTGTATATGTTTCTGTGTGTATATATATGTATACGTTGAGACGTATAGGTATGTATATGTGCATGTGTGGACATGTATGTATATACATATGTATGTGGGTGGGTTGGGCCATTCTTTTGTCTGTTTCCTTGTGCTACCTCACTAACGTGGGAGACAGCAACACAAGTATAATAAAAAAAAAAAATGTAGGTGTATGTAGATATGTGTGTATATCAGTGGAGGGTCTTTCTTCGTCTGTTTCCTGGTCCTACCTCAATGAAGCGGGAAATGGCAATCAAATATAACGATAATAAATATAATAAAAATTTCAAATTAAGCAATCTTATTCTATATACAATCTATCCCAGACATATATCCGAGTTCCATTCTGACTGACTGGTCGGATCCTGAAAAGGACATAAGTCGGACGTATGTCAGTATGGCATATAGAATTTGTATACCTGTATGGCATTCTTTTATTCCATTCAATTTCTATTATGATTATCTCATTTTTAATTAGTCAGCTTCTTTACATGATTCTGTAGTTTCCTTTTGCCTTTTATTTAAGATTCTTTAGTTCATATATCCATCATTTCTATTTTCTACACTATGCAAGTTCTATCATGATGATCTCATTTTTGTTTAACCAGTTTTATGAAATGAAATTTTTTAGAATCACTCTATGGTTTATTAAAAAATCTTTGGTACATTTTCTAACTTTGCGGCAGTTCCTTCATCAGCGCTTGCTGTTTCACCTACGACTTGAACATCATGCAAACTATATCTTTTTTTGAATCTACTGAACCAAGCAAGACTTTTGTGAAGTTCTTGATGTAATCCTCCCCTCTCACTCCTTCAAAGTCTCAAAATGACTTTGCCTGAATTGTTAGTAAACTCACTGGTACATGTTTTTGAATTTGATTTCCCATCTACAGCATCAACAACCTTTCCATTTCATGGATGGGCCCTTGATGTTGCTCTGTTATTAGCATAGACTTCATACTTGCCGAACCTTTCACTGTTTCACATATCATTTCTTTGTCCTTTAAAATTGTGAAGAGCGTCGAATGGGACCACTATAGATCACATGCATCTCATTAACTTTTTTCGTCCTTCATATTGGGTGATTACCTTCATTTTCAATTGTAAATCGAGCATGTTTCTTGGCTTCTTGCCTGATCTATCAACAAGTGATGGGTTTTTCCTCTTGTTCATCATTTTCTGTGTGGTTAATTCAAAATGGTTGAATCCAGCACAAAAATTTGTTAGATTCACTTGAATAATGTGCACTTGCTGAATGATAACTGAGAAAGAGAACTGAGAGAGTCGCTGTGATGTCCACAATGCTGGGATATTGTCTGACAATCACTATCATACGCACGCAGCCATTAGCACTGGCAGACGTACGATCAAGCTTTCTATACTTATGTATATTTTTTAATTCATATTTTTCCAGTTGTATGTAAAGCATGAGCCCACATGAGGGTGTCCCCAAACTGATTCAAATCCTGGGTGCCTTAGTTGGCCCAAACCCATACCATGTATTCATCTTTGCCTTAGGGTTAGTCAATAATTGGGTAATTGTCTCAGGATGGGTTGTTTGTGTGTGTATATACATACATAAGGGTGTTACTGGGCTCTGCCTGCAAGAGGTTACACTATGTGTGAGAAGTCATTATTAGCAAGGCTGTATCATTAGGAGCACAGTCTCATCAAAGAACTTCTGACACCAAAGGAGTCTACATTTCCCTACAAGTCAGTACTGCATCCTTAGGATGTAAGAGCCTTTGAGAGGTCCTGTGTAACATCAGGATTCTTTTATAGAAATTAGTCCTAGGGAAATCATAAATAAACAAATAAATAGACACACATGAGTAAAGACATGGTGCATAAGTACAAAGTTAAGAGGCAGGGCAACATATGTGTAAAACTCTTTCACCATAACACACACATAGTAATCACACACAAACACACAAAAAAAGTAATCATAAATTACCTCTGGTTTCTTGAGTACCGTTTGCATCTGGAGTCACTGGTTCAGACACTTGACCTGACTTCACAGGCCTCTCATCCCTTTCCTGCAAATACTTGTTTCTTTTATTTTCAAAAATTCTAAGTTTTTCAAAATCTTAAAACAAAAATGAAATTGTCTATGACATAATGATACATCTACTTATAAAAAGAGGATATGACAAAAAGAAGTCACAAGTTTTAATAAGGATGCAGAATAAGGAGACACAATTACCAGACCTCTCAAGGGGAACTTTAACACTGTTTGGACATACTAAAAACATTTATTGAAACTTCATACTAATCTGCAAGAAACATAGCTCCAATCTGCATCTGCAGCCAGTTCAGCTGAATATTAGGAAAAATTAATCTTAAAAAAATGTGGCATTCTGCAATCGCAATTCCTCATTTCAAGTATGAGTTACAGCATTATTCTACTGTCAAGCAACTAAAAGACCAACTTCTAAAATGATAAGATTTGATATTATGCTTTCAAGAGTGAAATGAATTTTCTACATGTGCACAGAAACAAACATAAACACACCAAAGTATTTATCTATTTATTTATTTGCTTTGTCGCTGTCTCCCGCGTTAGCTAGGTAGTGCAAGGAAACAGACGAAACAATGGCCCAACCCACCCACATACACATGTATATACATACACGTCCACACATGCAAATATACATACCTATGCATCTCAACGTATACATATATATACACACACAGACATATACATATGTACACATGTACATAATTCCCAAGTGCACTTTCTTGTAATAACAACATCATTTGAGCAGTCACTTGTTTACCAAATGGCGTCCTAGCTACGTCTCTTCGTTGTATATCACCTGGCTGTTATATCTATTTTTTGTATCTTGTATCCTCCCTGGTGATATGATTATTATTCGAAAGTGCACATGGGACCTTATCGTGTTTCATTTCCCCGTGAACTCATAGGAATATACATATTTATATCTATATGTTTGGAAAAGTGTGTGAAAGAAGAAAGATGAGAGTAAATGTGAATAAGAGTAAGGTTATTAGGTTCAGTAGGGTTGAGGGACAGATTAATTAGGATGTAAGTTTGAATGGAGAAAAAATTGAGGAAGTGAAATGTTTAAGATATCTGGGAGTGGACTTAGCAGCGAATGAAGCCATGGGAGCGGGTGAGTCAAAGGGTGGGGGAGGGGGCGAAGGTTCTGGGAGCGATGAGGAATGTGTGAAAGGCGAGAACGTTATCTTGGAAAGGAAGAATGGGTATGTTTGAAGGAATAGTGGTTCCAACAATGTTATATGGTTGCGAGGCATGGGCTATAGATAGGGGTGCACGGAGGAGGGTGGATGTTTTGGAAAGAATACTTCCCACGTATTCCTTAGGTGTCGTAAAAGGCGACTAAAAGGGGAGGGAGCGGGTGGCTGAAAATCCTCCCCTCT
>JAUUDZ010024046.1:0-11191 GCA_032361705.1 Panulirus versicolor | reverse complement strand
TATATATATGAGTGACACTGATAATGGGTTGCGTTGTAAGATATCAAGATTCATAGGCGATGCTAAACTGGGGAATATTCCAACTACAGACATTGGGCGTTGCACAGCTTCAAACTATCATAGACAAACTGATGGATTAGGTGCAGACTTTTAGGCCTAAGAAATAAAACCCAGAGGGCAAGCTATTGTTTGTATTTTACCGAGATGCAAAACGCATACGAGGAAAAAGACTTAGGTGTGATAATCTCTATGATGTCATAAACTCCAGCCTAACCTAAGAAAACCTAACCCAACGTAACCTAACCAAATGTAACCTAACCTAGTGTAACCTAACCTAACTAATCTAAACTAAATCCAAACAAGAGGCGCCAATCCTCTGAGTATACCTGATAAAGTGCAAGGGAGAGCAGCAACTGTGAGGCTAGTGACATCCACTGAGCATCGTACGTGAGAAAAGCAAGGTAATCAACCTGAATGCCACGAAGTCAAACACTCGAAAAGACATCACATTATCCACCCACCCATATTATCATAACATCCAGGACCGAGTGACATCACAGTATTCAGTGATTACTTATGTCACATTATTCATCTTTCCATTATGTACACACTGATTCTAACTCTCTAGTGCAACACTATCCAGCAATCAGTGACATCACAATGTCAGGAACTCTCATGACATCACAACATCGAAACATTATCCAGAACCCCACGACCTCTTAATATCTAGAACTCCGTGACATCATATTCTAAACCTCATAACATCACCATATTCAGAGTCCCGGTACATCACATTATCTAGAAACCTAGTATTTTCACAATAGCTAGTGTTCTGTTCGTATTTACTGGAAAGCATTTCAAAATGTGCATGTAGCAAGCATCACAGAAAAAAAAATACTATTATCATCCTTTGTAGACACATAAAACTTACATCCACCTACCACGGGTCATAACCAAATACTATGGAAAATCCAGGTTTTTCAGACCTCGTTTGGAAACATATCCAGAGGATTATTCAATGGTGTCTGCCCCCGAACATTCCGTTGTCTATTCATCAAATTTCATCATATCTTTTTATCTTTTCTTTATCGTTTGGCGTTTTCAAGTTTCATATAATCGGACGCGACTCTAGATTGTTTTTCTTTTCATATAAATCGCATTAAGGAACGTGTCCGTGCACTCCACGTGATCATGATGGTGATGCTTGTCGTCGTGGATCATGATATACAAGTCCAGAGTAAACCAGGAGGCCAATGGGGCGCCTGCTGGGCGCACCCTCCCACTGTGGCTCACGTTCTCCAGGGGGGTCAGCAGAGTTGGCCACAGGCTGAGCCACCTCGTATCTTTGTTCTTGTGGGTCGGACAACACACCGAGATACAAAGGAATTCAAACAGCAACATACCACTGGACCCCTATCGTGGCTGGCTGTGAGAGTAGGAGAGATCAGAAACTCGTTGATTACTGAGGCAGGAGTAAAAAGAAAGACATTTAGATGTTTTATGGAGATAAAAGACCTGTAAACTTTTCATATAAATAAAGATGCGCAAGTAATGTCTGACGTGGATTTGAGGTTGAAATTCCGACCTGGGAGAAAGTAACAGCTCTCCAACACCATTTAGAAATACCAGACTATTCTTGCACCAGCTGTGAATGGCTGGGGTCCCCGCGTACCAGCTGTGAGTGGTTAGATACTCGTGCACTGGCAATGACAAGCAGGGATTTCCTTCACCAGCTGTGATTGCCAGGATCCTGTACACCAGCTGCGGGTGACATATACCCTCCTGTGTGCCACATGCAGGAGTCTAGATTCCATGTATCAGCTGTGTCAACCTGGGTCCTCTTGCACCACTTGTGAGTCTGAGGTTCCGTGTGCACTGGCTGTGAGCGCCGGCCTTGCTCCCGGACGCCATCTGTAAGTGACAACCAAGGTAACAGTGTACGAGCAGTGAGCTCTCCGATCTCTCTGCACCACACACCATACTCAGTGTACAACCGACCAGAAGTAACACGGTCTTAGTGAGAAGCTGTGGTGTCAGCTAGGGTGTACAGTGTATCATTTGTGGGGAAGAATCAGGATTCCTCAACTCCAGTCTTCGGTGTCAGAGCTCAGGGGGTGACCACCAGCTGCTCGCTCGAACCCCTGCCTGTGTTTGCCAACCATAGTCCTGATGGACCCGGTGAGTACTGGACCCAAGTCCAAAAAACAATCACTAAGGATAGTGGCACACTTAGTCGTTCTAATTATCATTAGTTTGGCACTAGTTGTGATTGTACCGTCCCTAGGGTATAATATCTTGAACCCCTCAAAAAATGTTGTTTCTTATTTTCGTTTCTAGTGCCCACCATCTTGGATTTCAAGATGGCCGCCGTGTTAGCCTGATATTGACTATTTTTTTAGAGATGTAAGTATTTAGGGCTTGGATCGTGGTAGATATATCTTCGATTACTTGACCGAAATAATTCATTGATACGCAAGGGATTACTGGAAATATAGGAACCATCTTCAAATCTAAGATAGTAGTTATACTGAAGTCTTTTTCCACGATATAACAACCTTAAGGGGTTTTGATCTTGCTGTCTATACACGCATTTTCACCATCAAGGAATCTGAAGATACACAAAGGAATACTATGTTTAGAGCCATAGAACAAAGGGATCTGACTTTACAGTAGTATTTGCGTCATAAGTTTGAGTTCTACTTGAATCAGTACAATCTTTGTCATTCACTTATTGGTCGTCTGTTCGCTTACTTTTTTAATGCATTTGATTTCATAATACCAAAATGTTGAATTATGTACGCGGCGCATGTACGGTCGTACGTCAGTAAAGCATCCTTCCCTCCCCTCCTCCTTAGAGTGTAAAGGGTACGAACCCTCAATCTTCAGCACACTCAACCACATCCGACAATAATGTTAACTTATGGTTGTTGGAATATAAAAAAACCTTCGTTCTATGTAAAGTTATGTCAGACCGTCTGTCACCTAACTTTAAGTTGCTGTGTACATCAACCACTGGGAACATCACGGTATGAACTTATGTCCAGTGGCGACTTCCTCGCGGATGTGAGCGGGTCGAACGAACGTCAGTGGGGAAATGATACCAGGGACAGATAGGAAACAAGTCAAAACGTCAGATGATGGATGACAATGTATCAGTGGTGTGCGCGGTGTCTGCAATGTGTGCCGGAGGGGAAAACATCGCCAATGACTGTTCCCTTCATTTCCGACAGGTCGAAGCTCCTCTGCGTCCCAGAACCCACTTAATCATCACCCTCCCGTGTCCATGTATTGTTATCCACTGTACACTCTCTGCTTGCGTTCACCTCATACCCCCCCCCCCCCCATATTATCTTAATTCACACTAGCACAAAAACGCAACAGTGTAACACAGAATCCCACACTATCAATGAGTCCTATGCTATGTTCCCACACTATCACAGGAACGCATTGCTATGTTCCCTCATTATCACAGAAACGCATTGCTATGTTCCCTCACTATCACAGGAACGCATTGCTATGTTCCCTAACTATTACAGAAACGCATTACTATATACCTACACTATCACAGGAACGCACTGCTATGTACCCACACTATCACAAGAACGCATTGCTATGTACCCACATTAGCACAGAACGACTACTATGCCCGCACGTTATTACAACAACACTTTGCTGTGTATCCAGACTATCACATAACGCTTTGCTATGTCCCCACACTATCACAAAAACGCTTTGTCTATGCACCCTAAAATGAACCGTTTTAAATCAATAAAGCAAAATTAGAGGCGAAAACTCGAAGATGCCAAGTACGGGAGACAAATGGGGATGGAAAGAGGATGAAAGGGAGTGGAGGGTTTAGAGCAAGAAACACACTCGAAGGGTAAGAATGATAAAGGGTGAAGAATGCAAACCTACCGACGTGATAGGAGATACTGAAGATCACTCACTCCTTGGCGCAAAGGTCTGTCACCGGATACAGCGATGACTTTGATGGGTTACTGAACATATGGCCAACGAAGGCCGCTAGACGCTGTTTTAAATCAGCTCAAGATCAGAAGGAATATTCTACTTGGATACATATGAAATTAGACAGCAGTGTCAAAGTACCCTGACATGTCACTTGTAAGGTAAAGCCAGAGGTATCTTACAATCACACATAGTAAAGTAGTGACAAATCTTGCATACCCATCAGGTTACATACATAAGACACGAAAACAGAGAAGAATATCTACCACCGGAGTGATCAACGAAGGAATATGAATTAGCATATCAGGAGTGACAGGATATGTAATGAAAACCAGAGATCAGTATATCCTTCACAGTCATTAGAATCATTGAGCAATAGTACTCAGTAGAGTGATGACGCATAGGCAGGCGGAGTGTCAGTTCGAATCAAATTATTATCGATACTTCGGAAGTTACGAAAAGAACCTGCTGTGAACTCGTGACATGTGACAGGCTGAGACCGTAACACCTGGTAGACTGACACCGTGACAAGACAGGATGACACCGAAACACCTGAATGGCTGTCACCGTTACAGTGACTGTAGTACAACGTCACAATTAATAGAGAACATGAAGGTACTAAACTGGCCTGGGGTCAACTAGTTCTATTTAGGAGCGATATTGAGGGCGACAGTGACGTAGAAAGTACTTTAAGATACACGCACTGGTTTCCTGGCACACATGGCCCCCGCACTCGGAGTTCGATCCCGTGTACCTCACCAATCAAGTTCATGATTTCGTCTACTAAACTCGCCGGTTCACTCGATCGTGTTGCACTTCCGTAAAGCAGAGCCATTAGGTTACCCCACCCCCCAGCAACTCCTGCGGCTCACAACGACCTGGCAAAGCCTCAGGGACATCACACTATCTTGCTGGTTACCACAACCCTGGTGGGTCCTATTTACTCCTCAGGGAGGGGAAGTAGGCCCTTGAGCTCGCCACGACCCTCAGTACATCCTGCAGTCCACCATGGCGCCTGCAGGAGCTGGAACCTGCAGGTTATTACGGCCCGAGTTCTACTGTAAGTCATCATGGCTTAGCGGATCATGCAGATCAGTGTGGCTCAGAAGGCCCGGCAGGTCACTTACGTCTCGGCAGGTCCCGCAAGTCGCTACGTTCTCAAAGATCTTTTCCAGGTCACTAAAGGTCCTGCGGGTCACCACGGCCTAGACAGGTCCTATGAGATATAAGGAATTGTTCTTTTAATCTAAGCAGGTCCGTCAGGTTGAGTGGGGGGTCACCACGTTCTCAGTAGGTCATTTAGATCGCCTTGGGCCGAATCATATCCTGCAGATCACTACGAACCCAGGTTTATCTTCTAGGTCACCGCAATCCCGGCAGGTCTGGCAGGTCACTAATGTCCCAGCAGGGAAGCCCTTGTTTCCTGCTGGTGGTATGATTAGAAAATCCGAACACACCGATGCACTCAGAAATGATAGATATCTCCTGTGCGACACTATTCCACTCTGAATACAGAGCGAAATGGATTTCAACTCTGATCGGGATTTATGTTGCGGGTCGGGCACAACTGGTGGACGGTGAGGGTGTAGGAGACGGTAATGAGGTGGTTGAGGAGGTGGTGGGTAAGAGGGAGCGCCACCACGGGTGAGTGACAGCACCATGTGGCACCCCGCCCGTGGGAACACCCCGCCCCGGCCACAACGGCGGGGCAGGCAGAGGACGGAGGGGCAGGAGAGAGAGCTTCAGGAGAGACGCCAGAAAGAGGGAGGGTCAGGAACAGATGATGGGGAGTAGAGGAGACAGGGGAGTTGATGGGAAAAGTGAGACAGAAGCAGGTAGAATGATGGAGAGAGCTCTGGGTGAGAACTTGATGAGGACGTGAGTCAGGAGAAGGTGTGTGAGGGTAATGGCAGTTTACTGGCGAGGGGACAAGCGAGGGCAAAGGGAAGGCTAGACGTGAACGAAGAAAGTCATGATGAGGAATTCCATGCAAGCGACACAAAGTGTTAACACAGAGAGATGCTGGTGGCGGTGGGCAAGGATAACAGACAGGCAGACAGACAGGACGAGAGATGAGGGAGGACTAAATCTAGCCACGTAGAAACGAGAGGACATTTTGACCAAATTGACAAGGAAGAATGAGGATGATTTTCACGTATGACTAAGGCAATTATCTTCTAGACTGAAATCTGCTCAACAATTGCCTGACATTATTCTGAATGGAATATTGGAATTAAAAAAAATCGGGGATAAATATAATGATAGCTTATAGACGGAAAGCCACGTTAAGACGGACAGGTAGATAAGGAATGACGAAAGTGACATCACTCGAGTGCATGATGTAGGTTTACAACAGAGATGACATCTGTGTTAGCGTTCGGTAAACTAGCCGCTCCCGTGGCAAAGAATCAAACCAATCTGAGTTTGACTCAAAGTGGATGCTTCCAGAGAGCCTTCCCTTCCCAGGAGAGTAGTTGGAAAGAGAGAAAAAGATAACATAAAGCCATAATCTATCAAGGAAGCACGGCAAGTAGACAGCTCTCGGTTGTGGGGGAGGCGTCTAAACACATGAAGAGATTCCCAGGGGTCGGGAAGCACACACTCACACACGCACACACACACACACACACACACACGCACACACACACGCCATCCCTGCCCTGCCCTGCCGCCAACCACAACCCCAGCACCACGGTCACTGATATTTACGAATCCGCTTGGGCAACAGTAGGTGTATACGCTAGGCTGCTGGCATGTGTCGCAACTGTGTGTGTGTGTGTGTGTGTGTGTGTGTGTGTGTGTGTGATTACCTATTTATAATTACCTACTTGTACTGTACGTGGAGGGAGTTTTACACTTGTGGCTCTTCCATCACGCAACCTCTTGAATTTGAGTATGTTGTCTGCATTGTATGTGTACGTGTGTGTGTGTGTGTGTGTGTGTGTGTGTGTGTGTGTGTCGTGGTCAGACTACACGTTCTTTAAGTTGATGAATTATGATGTAGAAGTGTACTCATTAGATAATACACGTATAGCATGTGACATGTGCAATGTAGATGAGATATACCATGAGGATAATTTGTACACGGTAGATGATACGTGTACAGTAAGTGACATGTTTACAGTAGATGAGATGTCAACAACAGATAACATGCGCAGAGATGACATATGTGTAATGGATGGCAAGTGTGCAACATATGATATGTATCCAGAAGATAACATGTCTCTGGTTGATGCCATGTGTTCTCCATCATTAAACTGTATACATTTTGATGGGATTTTCGCTTTTGGTGACACGGGTACTTTTGATGAGGAAAGTACAGGAAGTAAAAGTGTTATTTCGGTCGATGTTCTCGTGAGCTGTGCGTGTGTTCCTACCATTACCGCTTGGACCCGGGGCAGACGCCTGGCCGATGTTTCCCAAAGATTTTGTGTGACGACTAACCACACGAACACTGACCGTTATAATACCTCCTTCTTTCCTTGAATAATAACAATGATAATAAAGATAATGATAATGATAAAATGATAATTATGATAATAATGATGACAAATAAGCTTGTATGTGATAATGAAAATATTGATGATAAAGTCTTGATAATGATGAGCTTACATATGGATGACAAGTGTCTTTTCAGATTCATCATAAGTGGGACGTGTCATTAGTGACCTCATTACCTTGGCTGAGTTCCCCCCGAATGACTAAATGCCTGGCTTCATCCCAGAGGGTTTGTCGCTATGTGCGATGCTGCTTACCAGGGCTGGATCAACTGACTCTATACCTTTGTAAATCGTGTTCACGTAACACACACACACACACACACACACACACACACATTCACGACGCTCGGCATCACCAGACCAAGACACTAGTGGCGCAGATGCTCGCTACCGCCGCTGCGTTACGTTGGAAACTACAAGGACAGCCATCGACGTGAAATACCCAAGCACTTTTCGTTCAGGTAGATATCGTTGATATATGATACAATTTCAGAGGGTAGACAGAGGTCTGTCTGCTCTCATTCATCCACTAGGGAAGGGGAAAAGTGGCTCTGTTTTCTCGTCACCCCATAAACCAATGAGTGCCCGCGTGAGTACTACCCTCAACATGACTCCATTCTTCCCTCCCCACGCCCCACCCCTTATCCTTACTCCCCTTACTGCTCTCTCGTCCTTCCCGCCCTCCCCTCACCTCTCCCGAGCCTCCCTTAACCCACCCCCGGCCTACATTACACCTTTCATCTCTCCATACCTCACCTACACCTCCCTTATACCTCCTAATCCTTCTTACCCAACCGATACCTTTCCCTTGTTCCCTCCCTTATACCTACCAACCTCCGTTATCTCTTCCCTTCCCTTCCCTTCCTTGTTTCTTTTACCCCTTTTCTGGCTCCGTCTTTTTAATAGCATAGCTTCCCTTACTCCTCTCAGCCTCCAAAACTCATCTCCCTAGCCTCCCTTACCCCTCCCTAGCCCCTCCCCAGCATACTTTACCACTTCCCTCACCTCTCAAAACACTCCCGAGCCTCCCTTGCCCCTCGCCGGCCGTCCTCACTCCCACCAAGCCATTTCCGAAAACTGCTACAAACGACCGTGAGAACTTGAGGCCACAATAACGAAAAAGCCACAAAGGGGGAAAGTGAGAGAGTGTGAGGGGAAACCGGATAGCCGGAGGGGTGGGTGGCGGTGGTGTGGCCGCTGACACCAACCTCCTCAGCAGGTTCAACTCGAACCCACCCCCCTTACTCCACCTCAAGTGATGTGCACACAAGATACATGAGCAGCAGGTGGCATGTGTATGCGGGGAGTGTGTGTCAGTATCACAGAGTACGTTCAACAAATGAACTTGGCACAATTAGCAAGTGAATGAAATTTGACTCAAAAGGCTTTACTTGTTTAAGCATATACAGAGAAAGAATTTTTGGTAATGGTATTGGATGAAGGGTATATAACTAGGGGAAGGTGAAGGCAAGCACAGAGCGTGTAGTGGATGCAGTACAATAAATATAGAAATGTGGCAGGTGGGCCCAGGTGTGTCCAAGGACTGAGAGCTGCCTGGTCCCGTCGTTAAAGGGGTAACTGCAGAGGTGCATGCGAGGAAACTGTGTTTCTAAAAGTAAGCTGCCACATTAGCGCCTCAGGTAGTCTGTTGTACAATAGATAGTGGAGGAGAAAATATTACATTCATGTTTTTTGTTCACCATCACAATCGTTTTCTCGAATTCTGCAGCGATAGTTTATACAGTATCCAGGAATGATACGGTTAGGTCTCTTTATGAGGTGGGGCAGATGCGGAAGAACAAAGAACATCCCTAAATGGTGTTCTATTGTGTTTAGAACACTCGTGAGTTACATGATCATGATCTCAGCGAGTGAAGGGATGACGAGGGAGGGGCTTTTTGATCCAGCGTGTCCCAGCCCGCCGCAGAGAGGGATGTTAGCAGCAGGAGTAACACCATCCCCGCCCACCTCGTCATGCCTTCTCCTCGCAGCAAGGACTGTCAGGGGCAGCAGCAGCAGCAGCATCCCCGTCCGTTTGCCCCACCATCGTCCGTCTTGCCCCTCGTTGTCGCCTGCTGATCCGTAATGGCCTCCCCGCGTCGTACACTAACCACTTTATTCTTGAGGGATCAATTATCTGATAACTTGCTAATGCCTGCTCGCTCCATAAACCTAACTCGGTGTGAGTACAGGGCCACAGCTGCAACAGGAAATGGTCCGGCACGACGCGCCGTGCAGCAAACCCGGGCTTTGTTTATCGTCGTCTTAACTCAACAGGCCATCCTGAGGCGTCCACCGAGGAAATTTACCAAGTATATAAACACACACGAACTCAGTTTCCCGACGGGGGGACACGAAAAAATTCGAGAGGGTTGGTAATGTGATAGTGTTTTGTCGTGTGGGGCTGGCGGAGCACCAGGCTGACGGGGCAGAGCGGAGCGGGGCGGGGCATCCTGGCACGCCATGGGGAATCCGATGCTTTAACATGCTAGAGAATTGCTGTTTACGCCAGACTTAAGAAGCCTCTGGGATCAGATTCACCGCAGCTTCGCGGGGTATAATACTATACTAGAGACAAAAACGTCACGTGAGTTGAATACCTACGTACTCGAACAGATGGCTAGGTGGCCATTCATGCATTTTACAGCACTGTGTAGCAACATTACCCCACCACAGAGGTTGGAATTAAGATTTCCAAGGGACGAAATAACCTGCCCTGGGATTCAACTTTACAGTGCCTTGTTTCATTAGATACGGGCTGCCTGTACCATGATGAAAATCTTGTGTATAAACAAACAATAAGATCTCTCATAAAAGTGACAACACAGCACAAGACAGCATACTTCTCTCCATATTATGAATGAAGGTATACTCATGCACGCACCTTTACACTTGTTTGTATTGGTATGGGTGGTGTGTGTGTGTGTGCGTGTGTTTGTGTGTGAGTGTGTGTGTGTGTCAGAACCTATTTATGATTACTACCTGTGTGTTAAGGGGAGTAAGTTCTACACTCGTGTTGTCCCGCCTCTTAACCTTCTATATGTGTACCATGTCTTTACTCCTTTGTGCACACACACACACACACACACACACACACACACACACACACACACACACACACATTCCTTAGCCAGGTGTGTGTGTGTGTGTGTGTGTGTGTGTGTGTGTGTGTGTGTGTGTGTGTGTGTGTGTGGTGTGTGTGATGACGCAATCCAAGAATTTCTTCCTATTTTAGATATAAGAAATACTTCTCTGACAGCCGGGGCAGTTTATTGGAACCGACACTCCAAGAATACGTTGGAGATATTGCTGTGGTTGTGGCCGCTGCCACCCACCACCCCACCAGCACCGGAGGGCAGCCACAAGTGCACCAGCTCCTGCCCACTCACCGCTGCCTCTCCCACCTATTTATACCAGCGCCAGAGAGGCCAGTACTGTACAACGAACAGAATGGAGGAGCGAGTACCTCCTACGGAAAAGTACGTCATCGTAGTAAATGGTTTTGCCCCCGGGGTCAAGGGTTAACCCGTCGTGATCAAGGGTCACACTGGAGTACTTTTTAAGGGGGTTAAGACAATGTACTTCCCTCCCTCCCCGTTGATCACCTTTATCAGCAACCTTGCTTACTGGGAACTGATTAAACTGTTCGGCAGTTGAGAGTCTGAGAACCTGGTGGAGTCATTGTGTGTGATTACTGTTTGTGTGTTACGAGGAGAGAGTTTTAC
>JAUUDZ010024025.1:0-11191 GCA_032361705.1 Panulirus versicolor | reverse complement strand
GGAATAGAGTGAATTGGAACGATGTGGTATACCGGGGTCGATGTGCTGTCAATGGATTGAACCAGGGCATGTGAAGTATCTGGGGTAAACCATGGAAAGTGTTGTGGGACCTGAATGTGGAAAGGGAGCTGTGGTTCAGTGCATTATACATGACAGCTAGAGACTGAGTGTGAATGAATGTGGCCTTTGTTGTCTTTCCTAGCACTACCTCGTGTGCATGCGGGAGGGAGGAGGTTGTCATTTCATGTGTGGCGGGGTGGCGACGGGAATGAATAAGGGCAGCAAGTATGAATCATGTGCATGTGTATATATGTATATGTCTGTGTGTGTATATATATGTATACGTTCATATGATATGAATCATATACATGATATGAATCAATAAAAGCTAAAGTGCTACATGAAGTATCACAAATACTAAAACGGCACTAATACTTGGTACTCTAATGGCTAGGCACTTAGGATTTAGATGCAGAACTGATGAAAACCACTGGTAACATAATACTGTTAATGACCACTCAGTACTCACACATGATACTGACGAGAGAGACCAACAGTGGCACGGTGACGGGTTAGGAAGCGGTTCTCCAGATCAATGGTAGTCTCACCAATAAGGTCATCAGAGGTGATGAGATCACGGTCCCATACCTGCACCACCAGGTCTTTATGCAAAGGCAGTGTCCCACGCACCTCAAAAATGCTGAAGAACAAGATAATGGGTTACTAGCCCTCTGGAAGGCGTGTACAATAACTTGGGTTTATATCATTGGTTAAAAAATAGCAATAACTGAAAAACTCACTTTACAAAAGACAAATATTCCAGCATGAGATTCATACTAACATTAACTCAATACTTTTCTACAAAGTAAAGAGCACTACCTTATCTCAGTATAATGAGTGCAATGATATAAATATTCAGTTGGACTGTAGTTATATTAAGAGGGCATATTCATGTATTGCCATACATCTGTTGTCAAAACTTAATTTACTCAAACTAAGGGAAACTTGCCTAATTCAGTGACTCTAGTCTTTTTTTCTCCTCCCTATTTCTCTCCCTTCTGCCTCTTCTTGATCTCCCTTCATTCCATCCTTCCTCCCTCCCTCCCACTTCCAGTATCTTCCATTCCATTTGCTTTGTTCTCTTTCCTCTCTTCCATCCTCTACTTCTTCCAATTTCATTTTCCTCATTTCCTCTTTCTTTCATTATTTTCCCTCCCTTTCATATTCCATTTCTTCTCTTCCTATCTCCATCCTTATATCTTTTTGCTCTCCTTTCTATTTTTCATTCCCTCCCTCTCTTTCATCATCCATCTGTCTCATAATTCACTCTTCCTATCCCTCCTTCCCTCATCACTCACTGTCCAAACAGCGGATTTAGAGTATTGGGTCTGTAGTTCTCCTTGGAAGTCTTTGTTGTCTTGCCCAGCTTGACCACAACATAAGGGTCTGAAGACCCCCCAGCATCCTTAGGGGCCAGGTCTTGCCCTAGCACCACATACACTCGTGCCACCACCTCTTGTGGACCAGGTGAAGGGAACCCATCAAGAATCATAGGAGGCTCTTCTGAATCTTCAGGAGATAATGGGTACACACGGAAGGTGCCCTTAAAACCACAATAAGAAAAATCAAGTTCCATTGTAAGAATACAAGATACATTTATGTAAATAAAATGAAAATAAACAATATAGTTCATCACAAATCCTGCACACTAGCTCTCTCCCCTTTGCTTAACAAACAATAGTTTAATTAACTGAAATTAAATTCATTTATGTTTTTCATCTTTTTTACAGGAATGTGTAAAAATCACTGACCTTGAACTCGCCAACTTCCTGCGCCTGGTCTCCACGTCCTCGATACAGTGGCACTGTGTCTACTAAGTCCTTGAATGCTAAGAACCTTGTCTCATCTTCCAAGGCCCCTGTTAATACCTCCAGTTTTTCATATCTGATGGAAAAATACTTGGATCAGTATACTCACATACTGGTGTGAGTTTATTGAGTTGCTTCTGCTTATAGAGTGAAATCATAAGAATTTCATCACACAAACTACAGTCTGTCTTTTCATGCTATGAATCAAACAGGCTTATCAATTGCAATTGTCATTTCCATTTATACTTCCATCCTTGCAAACAAGTCTCCTGTTTGAGGCAGCCAGCCTACAACCAACCCTTTAGCATTGGGTACCTGGCACTAGCTGGGGTATACATAGTTACAAGAAAGGGTCCCCTACATGATATGTGCTCTCTCTCTCTCTCTCTCTCTCTCTCTCTCTCTCTCTCTCTCTCTCTCTCTCTCTCTCTTTCTGTGTTATGCACAAATAGTGATCACAATCAGTAATGAAATTAATCTAACAACTATGCAAAAACATAACAAACATAGGTAAATGAAAAACATATAAGAAGTCCAAGCAGATTTGAAATTATTGTAGGTACACACATTAATATCTCAAAGGACCTGAAACGGAACCTTAAGTATTCACATCATGAATAAAAATCAATATACATAATACTGACCCCTTGGAAAGGTAAGCTCCAGCACGATCAGACTGGCCGCAGGATATGTAGTATTTGGCCCACCAGTCTATGTCTGTGTCTACTGTTCCAGGCTGTTGAGGTGCATAAAGGGTATATAATTAATGGAAATTTTAGGGCCTGTATTGGCATAGAATATCATGAGTTACAAGAGATTCTGGGAGATAAGGTGCAGACATGTTTCTTGGTGAACAAAGTGCCAGATGATGGAGGTAGTGGGTGTGCTGGAATGTTGAGTTATGTCAAAAAATAATAAAGCCACCAACAATTAATAATGTAGAGATAATGGATGTATGGTTGTACTAAGGTGAGAAAGGTTACTTGCTGGAGGTAATGGGTTGGGGTACTGGGAATTTAGGAATGTATCAGTGAAAAAAAGGTCATTTACTGGTAGTCCCGATGTGTAATGAGCTAAATGAGTTTACCAGAGTGGAAAAAATTGTTTTTAGTACTATAGAAATAACAAGATGTAGAAGTGTATCAAGGATGAGAAGAGGTCTGTTACTGGTAATACTGATGAATACTGGAGTGGATGTTATGCGCTGTATTTAGAAATATAAAAACTTTTAGAGTGCTAAGAAGGTAAAAGAGTATCAGTGTAGTGGGAAAATGAACTGATATACTGTGAAAGCATCAGAGTTGCAGTGGGTTACCTACTTGAAAAAGTCAGATAACAGGAAACCTGATGGTCTGAGATGATGTAATCTGCTGGAGGACAGTAACAGTATCCTACATTCCTGAACTATATAGATGGAAACAGGACAGAAAAGCAGATGCATACTATGGGAGCCCCAGGATTATACTGGGCCCACTAGCATGAAAACATTGGACTGTAAGTATAGTACTATTGGCTGACAGAACTGTGACAGTAGCAATGGGGTGTTATGCATAGAGACACAATAGAGTTCACAAGGAGAATAGTCAGAGATGCTTTCATTAAGGAACTTTGCACAATTAAAGTAAAATACCTACTACAGTTAATGTATCAACATCTTAGTGTTAATAAATATTTCATATCATCTTATATCATCATTAATTACCTTGATAATCATTTAGCTTTGATATGCATAATTTATAGAAATGATAAACTATAATCCTAAACTTTTTGCAACAATTAGATTATCAAATACTATGTTATGAATATTAATAAAAAAATCAAACTTATGGTGTATGCTTAATAGTACTTTACAGTTAATGCTGAACTGACATAACGAGGAGAAAGCAGAGCAAAAAAGAACATAAAGAAAAATACAACAGCTAATGCTACTGAAATAGACAAACAAAAGAACACAACAGTTGATAACATAAAAGCAAAAAAAAAGAAAAAAACACTTGACAACATTATCAAACAATATACTTCTGGTGGTGCGATCTACAAACACATCACACTTTATGAACTATGCTTACAACACAATAGTTTATTCTATTTCCTTTTAATACATATGTCATTAACTATTTTGAATGAGTTGCTTTCTGATGATAATAAAGTATGAAAATGTAAAGAAATAAGCACCATATCGGAAAAGATGATATGACTATTATAACAATGAATGCAGCATTCAAAGTTGAATATCATACTTAAATTCACTGTTGAAAGTTAAGCTTGAATGGCTGAAAACAAATGTTGTAAAGCTTTAAATGTTTGAAAGTTAGATGATTTACAAAATAAACACAAAACCTGGCACACACCTATTAGCACAACTAAAGTGATATCCTATAACAAGGTACTTCTGTTAGATACATCATGAAATTTAGCAAAAACAATAAAATTTGATGGAAGCTCTCTCATTCGTTCTACTTTCTTTCATTGTTTGCCTCTTTTATCATCCCTAGGATATGAGAAAAACAATACTATCCAAGTACCTCTTCTGTGTCATAAGAGATGACTAAAAGGGACTGGTGAAGGGAACTGGAAAACCTTCCCACCTGTTTTCCAATTTTGCAAAATAATCCTCTAAGGATATGTATTTTTGTTGTACCTCCTCATCATGAAGGGAATGAGTAAAGACTTACAAAAAAATTGCAGTACATAATTAGAATTGAAAATAGGTGTAAATCAAAGGAAAACTATCTAATTCTTGATCATAATACACTATGCAACATACAATATCAAACATGCATGCAAAATGCTAGATCAGGAATTACAGGAAAGAAGGGTAACTAAATATAAAAAGAGACACCAATGGGTGCAAAACAGACATGGTATGACATATAATTCTAGGACTCAGGCTGTTGATACGAGCTATCTGAGGAGTGCCTGTGTCAAAAGATAGGAATGGGTTAAGAGAAATTCTCTGAAGTGGACTAATCATGTGGAGAGGATGTATGACGAGGAATACATATAGGAGTGAAAGACAAGCAGCATCTGGGAGGGGAAGGCGAGGAAGTATATCAGGAAAAGGAACCAAGAAGATGTAATATGGATTAAGCATACTAGGGAGATTTATTTGGATAAGGCAGCCTGGTATTTTTTGCCATGGCTATCCCATAGAGGAAAGTTCCCAGAGAGAGAAACAGTGTTAGAGATACAGACAGAGTAGAGATGCATGAAGATGTAATGGAGAAAGAGACACATGAAAAATAACTTTGAGAAAGAGAGATTTAGAAAACACAGAAATCTTCATCAAAGCCAAGAGGAAGAGAACAGGTTTTGAATGAAAAACAGAAAGCCAAAAGGAAAAAAAGAAATAGAATTATATAGTATTTCTTGAAGAAACTATGAAATTTACACTAAAAGATATGACGTATTATGCAAGTGA
The DNA here is from genome assembly GCA_032361705.1 of Panulirus versicolor. Lineage (NCBI taxonomy): Eukaryota > Metazoa > Arthropoda > Malacostraca > Decapoda > Palinuridae > Panulirus > Panulirus versicolor. The sequence goes on along the minus strand of JAUUDZ010024025.1, from coordinate 5,902 downwards.
TAAATTGTAACAATTAGAAGATGCATTAAATAATTGTGGAAGTGAAAAAAAAAATATAGTGGAAAGAAGATATAAGTCAGAAGAAAAAAATTCAAGTGACTAAGCTACAAATATATTCTCACTCAAAAGGCTTGAGCTATTTCACAATATTCAACTATCTCAAAAATAATGATAATCTAGGTTTGATCTTTACTTACAAATTAAGTAAGAAATGACTTTAGATAGCACATGAGTTATTTTAGCTCCATCCCATTTTTTATATTCCTAACAGTGTCTTTTCTATCCCTAATATGCTGAAAGACTTTCTACTGTATATATGATGTTCTATTAGTAATTTCTTATTGATTACTAACTGATTTCACCCTGATTAGGAATACAGCATTATGAAAGATGAGAGTAGCAATGATGAGATTCTGCTTAAAGGTAGGGATAATGCATAACATTCAGAGAGAAGAGAGAATAGGGAGGAGGAAGATGTACACTATTACATGCTCCAAAACATATCCTCATAATCCCCAAGCTATAGGCAGGGGAACTAACCTCCCTGGCTGCCTGGGCGTGACTGAGGGTTGGGCGTAGGTAGGCGTGCGTTTCCTGAGGGAGAATCTGTTAGTTAGATGTAGGCCACCATGCTCTATTTTGCAAAGTTAGTCAACAATATAGCTCCCTAAGCTTTCTACCCTAAGAATTAGATGGCAAACTAGGGAAATCATGCTTTAATCAACATTTCTGTGGCTTCTGTGTGTGTGTGTGTGTGTGAGTGTATAAATGTTCTCTCTTTTCAGCACTCCCAGGACCTTTGCTCCCTCCCCCACCCTATGCCTCACTTACACTTCCAAGGTTCCATTCATTACCATGTCCCCTTCCAGGTATGTAAAACACTCCACATCCCCAACTTTCCTCCATTCAAACTCACAACCCCAACTAACCTCTCCATCTGCACTGCTAAACCTAATAACCTTACTTTTATTTACAGTTACTCTCAATTTCCTCCTTTTGCACACTCTTCCAATATCAGACACCAACTTCTGCACTTGAATCTATCACCAGTGCTGTGTCATCAGCAAACAACAACTGACAACTTCCTAAGTCCGCCTTATCCCTTACAGACTACATGCTTGCCCCTCTCTCCAAGATCCTTGCATACCTCCTTCACTATCCCATCCATAAATGCTTAAAGCAGCCATAGTGATATCACACATCCATGTCCCATACCCAGGCCCCCTTTCACATGACTCCTGCAGCTCCAAGGCTGCTTGAGTGAGTTCTTCAACATGACTGTAATCCCTATTGTCAAGAGACAATGATACAGCCTCACTGAAGGTGACTTTTCACTTGTGGTGTAACCAAAAGCAGGCAGAGTCCAGCAATGCTGTTACATCAGGATACCTTACCAAAGAGCTCCTCCAGGTCCAAAGCTGTGCTACACTTATCAGCAGGGACAGGATGGGGTGCTTTGAAGTTAGAAACTTTTTAATGAGACTGTACTCCCAGTGATCTACCCTCATTAAAGTTGACTTTTATTCTGTGGTGTAAACTTCTGCAGGCAGAGTCCAGAACCACCCATAAATATACATATATGTTTCGGTGTTACTGAACCCTGCCTACTTGAAGTTACACCATGACTGAAAAGACACTCCTGGCAAGGCTGTATCATTGGGAGTACAGTCTTGTCAGAGAACTTCTTACTCCAAAGGAGTCTACATTTCCCTGCTACTAGAACTAGCACAGCCTTGGGCTGCAGGACCCTTTATAAAGATATCCTGCCATAAGCCAGAACTCTTTCATTGACATTGGATACATGATATGATTACCCACTTTCTGTCCTAGGAAAAATATTTATCTTAATACTATACCTGCTTGAGATTATACTATAAGTGAAAAGTCAACTTTGGAAAGGCTGTGTCATTGTGAGTTGACGAAAAACAGTAAAGTCTCATCAAAGAACTCACTTCAAAGGAATCCATCCTGTCCCTGCTATTGAGTGTAGCACATCCTTGGAACTACAGATGTCACTGGGACAACACTAGGACCCTTTCGTCTGTTTCCTTGCACTACCTCGCTAATGCGGGAGACAGCGGCAAAGTATAATATAAATAAATAAATCAGTATTTGCAATCTGGAACTATCTATCTATATCTATCTCTGATGCTTATTCCCACCAGGAACTCCCTTATGGGGCTGGCCACAGCAATGGTCTCCATAACAAGTGCACTCCAATGCCATTCCTTAGCCTTTAGTGCTTCACCCTCAACAGGCCACTGGCAAAAGGGTAGCTCTAGTGCAGTCTTTACAGAGGCTCCTACCTTTTATCTCTATTGACTATGTCTACCTAATCCTCATGCCTAATGTTTTTACCAACTAGTTCTACATAATGTTTCTACCTAAGGCTCCAGCCTAAATGCTCCTACCTACTACTTCCAGATATTGCTCATAACATTTGCCAAAAGGCAGGGGTAGCACACAGAGCTCACAGCAGGAAAATCTAGAGTTACGAAGAATGAGCTGCATGAGTTAAGTGTTGTCAAATGTTGTGTATGACAAGGAGAGATTGCATGTCTGAGGCCAAATGCCAGTAGTCCATGTGTGGATGAGGCAGAAAGAAAAGAAAGTTACCTGGGTCAGAGGAGTGCAACTTGACAACCACTGAAGTGCTGGCTTGATTTGCAGTCATCACTAACCCTCCTGATAACCAGGGAGATACTAGAAAAACACCTTTTTGGTCAGTGGTTGCCTACCAACTACTACTTAACAATCTGGAATACGAAACCAATAGTGATCCACCTGTTGAAGTGTAGCTAATGACTGTTGGTGTTGCTCAGCAGCCTCTTCAGCTGAGTGCAAGCGAAGAACAGCATCATCTCTTTTAGCTGTCATCTCGCGAAGCTGTTCTTGCAGTGCCTCAACTTGAACATTTGCTCGCTGGCTGCAAAAGGAATGACTTACAGAACTAAAAGTTTGTTCTCTTCTTCAGGTATTATTTACTGTGTTGTCTAATGACAGTAATTTTACAGTTTTGCTACTTCTTCAAGTCGCTGAAAACAAACAACTACAGACTCACAATAAAAGAAAAAATAAAGATTAATAAATTCATACAAAAATAATTGATCTATAACATGTCAGACAACTTGCTTATTACTATGTTTTTTAAAAAAGTGGATAAAGTGTGCACTCTGTAGGTCTTCCATTACCCTTAAAATTAATCAATTATCAATATAAAGGCATGTAAGTACTAACATACCACTGACTTTTTTCCTTGTATCCTTCATTTTCAACCATTTTATGGAATTTTTTCTTTTCTTTTTCTAAAATTATCTATCATCATTTCAATCTCTGAACATTGTGTTGTGAAGGGCAAAGTTTTTAATGTGGAGGCTCAAGTCTGATTCTAGATAATGGCAGAGAGTTCCTCACTGTGGTATGAGAACAAATGATTACTGTCATCCATAAGATTCTATACTAACTAAACTTTTCAGTCAACTGGAAGCCAAGCCATTTAGTTGAAAATAGCACATATTACATGTCTGCATTAGTATACTTATCTATGTTGTTTCTATATCCAAGGAAGGAAAAATCTGGCAAAATTACTTTAAAAAAGAAATAGTTCTGCACACTCCACATATCTAGTTTAAGCTTTGCTTACAAATTCTCACTACAATTCATCCAGGTCAACCAGCTCACATCTCCAATGTGCACCTTGTTTTCTTTAAGTTTGCAAATTTCAAGAATCAATCATTACTCTACACCTTCCTCATTTCTCTGCTTTTCAACTACCCTAATCTTTTCTATCTTAAGTAACTATTTGCACTGCAATGAACTCCCCATCCTAGAATTACGAAGAAACTTCAAGCAACCTCCATCACCATTGGTCATAATTTTTCCTTGTCTTCACAATTTCTTTTAAGTACCATCAAATTTGTATATCTTTAGTATTCAGACAAACAGCCTATGAAGGACCGTTTACAAATAGTACAGTAACAACACAACAGTGCAGCAGTTTCATACTAACAGAATGCAATTCCTTGAAATCAAAATAATCAATCTAAACAGGCATAACTTACTTGGCAGTATTAAAGAAATTTGAGTGATTGTTGAGTTTTTCTTCCATTTTTGTGAGGGTGGACCGCAGTGTGGACTCTCGCTCTTCAGCTTTCAAAGCTTCAGTTGTGTATGATTCTTCAACTGTTATTAAGTGCTGTCGCAATCGCTCACACTCTACTGCCAGGCGACTCTCCTTTTCTCTAATAGTGCTTAGCTATGGAGGAAATATAAAATTAAATTTTCTATAAATAATCACTGGTATTGCATTAATATGATTTACAGTTCTAAGAAATATCTACTTAAAATTATTATCATTATATATGAGTACAACCCCAGGATCCCTTTAATAAGGATTCTGCACTACAATGAGAAGCAGGGAAATGAAGAACACCTCTGAAAAGAGAAGTTCCTTGAGAAGACTGTACTTCCTTTCGTAAGCTGATAATAATACAGCCTTGCCAAATGTGGGTCATACAGGATATAATACAACCATTCACAACTTGTGCCAAAAGTCTACCTATATTCAAATGTAATGTTCTTGAAAGATATACAGGTTGAACCTCTCTAACCCAATGCTCTGTGGTCCAGTAACTCCCATGGTCCGGCACGTTTTGAATCAAACAGTGCACTTATACAGAATCAGACAGTGCACTTATAAGGTGGTTTAAGCTCCCACGTAATGAAGTGTAGGCATTTCTGGGGAGATACTTACCAAGCAGGCCAAAGTTTTTCATCGAGAACTAAAGCTAAACTATGACCATGAATATTCACAAGGATGGTTACAGAAGTTTAAGAGGAGACATGGAACTTCAGTGCATAGTGTGCGCGGTGAAAGGAATAGTACTGACATGGAAGCTTGTACTGTAAGGTCTTGTTAAAAGAATTGATAAAAACTCCAATTCTCTATTAAACAACCATCAGCAATGAGTAGAGGGCAAGAGAGAGTGTATGAGCCAACTGCCCAGCTGGTTGGTTGGTTGTTTGGGCTTGAGGCCTATCAACTGCTAGAGTCATTAAGGCCATCAAAGTAGGCTACATCCACCAAATGAGAAATCTTTAACACCTTCAGGTGTTAAAGATAATTCTAAGAGCACATAAACTCTCACTATGCATGTGGCCCATCACCTGGCCAGGACTGACACAGCGCATGCTGGCTGCCTTGACGATAACAATAAAACAATAATAGTAACAAAGATTGAACCAGGGCCTGTGAAGCATCTGGGTAAACCAGGGAAAGTTCTGTGGGGCCTGGATGTGGAAAGGGAGCTGTGGTTTCCGTGCATTATTACATGACAGCTAGAACGAATGTGACCTTTGTTTTTTTTTTCCTAGCGCTACCTCGCACACATGTAGGGGGGGAGGGGGTTGTTATTTCCTGTGTGGCAGGGTGGCAATGGGAATGAATAAAGGTAGACAGTATGAATTATGTATATGTGTATATATGTATATGTCTGTGAGTGTATATATATGTATACATTGAGATGTATGTATATTTGTGTGTGTGGACGCGTATGTGGGTGGGTTGGTCCATTCTTTCGTCTGTTTCCTTGCGCTACCTCACTAACGCAGGAGACAGCAACAAATCAAAATAAATAAATATAAATAGTTACAAAGTGTTGACAAGGGCCAACTACCAACCAATGGTCGTTCATTCCATTAACTACTCATCTCAAAAATCTGCGACAACGGTTTGTGGATAAATCTGCACGGTTACTGGCAGCTGAAAGCTTAGCCCCAGACCAAGTGCATAATGCTGATGAATCTGTCCTATATTGGTGTCATATGCCACGAAAAACCATTGCCCAAGATATTGTGGAGTTTCCATTTGGGGGTACGTGTAATGTAATCTGATGTAACAATA
>JAUUDZ010024014.1:0-11191 GCA_032361705.1 Panulirus versicolor | reverse complement strand
TTGGAGAAACTCTTCCTTCAAACATACCCATTTTTGCTCTCCGATATAACATTCTCACCTTCCACACATTCTTCATCACTCCCAAAACCTTCGCCCCCTCCCCTACTCTGTGACTCACTTCTGCTTCCATGGTTCCATTCGCTGCTAAGTCCACTCCCAAACATCAAAACACTTGACTTTCTCCAATTTTTCTCTATTCAATCTTACATCCCAATTAGCTTGTCCCTCAACCCTACTGAACCTAACAACCTTGCTCTTATTAATTTACTTTCATCATTCTCCTTTCAAATACTTTTCCAAACTCAGTCACCAACTTCTACAGTTTCTGACTCAAATCAGCCACCAAAGCTGTATCATCACCAAACAACAACTGTCTTACTTCCCAGGCCCTCTCATCCCCAAAAGACAGCATACTTGCCCCTTTCTCAAAACTCTTGTATTTATCTCCTTAACCACCTCACCCACAAACAAATCAAACAACCATGGGGACATCACACACCCCTGCTGCAGACCAGCCTTCACTGGGAACCAATCACTCTCCTCTCTTCCTACCAGCACAAATGCCTTACATCCTTGGTAAAAACTTCTCACTGTTTCTAGCAGCTTAGCACCCATCCCTATCATATGCTGTCTCCATTTCCACTTGATGCACACACCCTCTACCACTTCTGAAACCACACTGATCCTCCCCGATCTGATGCTCTGTACATGCCTTCACCCTCTCAATCAATACCCTCCCATACAATTTTCCAGGGATAATCAACTAACATATGTCTCTGTAGTCTGAACACTCACCTTTATCCCCTTTGCCTTTGTACAATGGGACTATACATGTATTCTGTCAATTCTCAGGCACTTCACCATGATCTATACACACACTGAATATCCTTACCAAACAATCAAGAACACAGTCACCCCTTTCTTAATAAATTCAACTGTAATACTATCCAAACCTGCCGCCTTGCCAGATTTCATCTTCTGCAAGGCTTTCACCACATCTCTCTTAGCCAAACCATTCTCCCTGACCCTCTCACTTCACACACAACCCTGAATAAAACACTATATATCTGCCACTCTATCATGAAACACATTCAACAAACCTTCAAAATACTCACTCCGTCTCTCACTTCATCACTATCTGTTATCACTTCTCCACTTCACCAATGTGCCCATTTGTTCTCTTGTCTTTTGCACGCTATTTACCTCCTTCCAAAACATCTTTTTTATTCTCCCTATAGTTTAATGATAAAAGTTTAATGATACTCTCTCACCATAACTCTCGTCTGCCCTCTTTTTCAACCCTTGCACCTTCCTCTTGACCTCCTACCGCTCTCTCTCTTATACATCTCCCAGTCAATTGCACTCCTTCCTTGTAAGTATCATCCAAACGCCTCTCTTTTCTCTTTCAATAACAACTTTACTTCCTCATTCCACCACTCACTACCCTTTCTAATCTGCCCATAATGTTATAATATAGCATGAGATAGGTACCAAAAAAAGTTTGCGCCTTACTGTGACATCCATTTCCATGTAAATAAGGTGTTAACGACTGCAGGGGAAAAAAACACAAAATATATCCAAAACATTACATATATATTGAAAGAATGTACTATACAACACTCAAAACATTATCCAAGCAATGAAAATAATATACAACATATGAAGAAAATGATAGACAGGTACCTGCCTATTTGTTACATTGACGTTTCTTATGGATCTGGGATAGTCTAGGTAAGGTCTTGTATATTTCATACAAATATATAGATAATCACTGGTTCATTTAATAAGTAACAACCTACGGAAGTGAACTATGTACAAAAAAATGCCTGTATTGTATAAAGAAAATATATTCTACCACATCATTCACTGAATAAATGATGAATGTTTTAACTGAAGTATGATCACTTACCTCACCTCGCCTACCTGATGTGCAAGTGTTCAATTGAACCAACCATAATTCCATTATTTCTCTTTATATATAACTTATTTCATCAGTATACTGTACACCTGTCAAGCTAAACTTCTCCAAGGAAAGATCTGAATGAACAAAACAAGGGTGACATACTTTTCCAAGGAAAAAGCTGGATAAATAAGGTTAGAACTGTCAGAAGTAATTGAAGGTCTCATGGCCACAGTTTGTGAAACAGCTGAAATCACCTATAAGCTCATATCAACGATAGTTGATGGAAAAGTGTGTCAAGCTGCAATTTCATCTTTGCGTAAACCAAAAACAAAACTCCCAAGAATAAGTTACCAGAGAAAAACTGAGATCAAAAATGTTTCTAGATATCTGTCTAATGAATCATCCCCTTTCCACCTCCTTAAAAATTCAATGGAGTGCTCTTTCCACTTTGATTATGGCATGTGGTACTGAAACAAAAGCACTGATAATCAAGAAAAGAATTAAATTCAGAGTGAACTTAAAGCCAACATGGCATAAACGTCAACAAACCAACAAACAAAGAGTGGTACAAGTAACCATAGTAACGCAACTTTTTTTTTTGACAGTAAAACAAGAGTCAAAGATATGTCTAAATAAAAATCTACTTCACAGGTTCAAAATAAACTTACTGCCATTAACTGTAGCTCTAAAAGAGGCAGTGATAATGCTTATGCCACAATCACAGTCAAACACTATGTTGAACTGCAATAGTTGTACTTTATGCCTATGCCCATACAAAGTGTTGATGTGCAGGAAACAAATAGTAGATGAATTACATATTCCAGGTGGTCAGGAATCAGATGATGATTTAAAAACAACTCAAAAAACTGCAAGAAAGACAAGGCAACAACACACTTGCAAAACATCAAGAACAAAATCAAACAATGACTAAATTGGTTACTAATGACTTTGGATTTGATACTGATCCATATCTAATCTGGCATGTAGCCTTTCTCCTCCATAATCTTGCAGAGTTTCTCTTTTGTATGCTCTTCAGCTTCTACATCAGCTGCTGCAGCCTCATCTGACAAAGTCACATTTCTCAGGCTGACATGTCTAATGGAATCATGAATCCAGCCCTGGTTAACAGTAAATTTACTTTTAATAACTAACTAACTTCTTTCCACAACAACTCCTCTTGAGTCTGATGGCTTTATCTTTAGTCATCTGTCCATAGGAACCTGTTGCACCTGCATTTCTGGGCATCCTCAATCTTTGCATGTGTCAGTGTCCTCAGATGCATTGCCATCTTTGAACGAGATGGCTGCTGAGAAAAGCATTTCCTGATAGATCTGCTTTTTTTCTTTATGGAGCATATGCTACTCTTGCTAATGAGAAAAGTATTTCCTGACATTTGCTTTTCTTCTTTATGGAGCAAATGCTACTCTTGCTAATATCATGATGTTGAGAAACTTCTGAAACACTAAAATCCAGTCAAGTTCATACAGTACCTTGAGGAGGCTCACTTGTTGGAGTACTTACTGGATGCTTAGGCCGAATGGTGCTGATTCAAGTGGGGCGAAGTGTTAGTAATATAAGAGAGGCAAATGGGGTGTCCTTACTCTTTGAATTTCAGATACAGTGGGAAGCATGGCATGGCAGCAACAGCCAGCAGAGCTCATCTTATAAAACAAAAACATGTGTTATAAGAAAAAGAGAGTAATTTAGGTGCCCACACTAGATCATGATCATCATAACAAATCGCACTATATCACAACACTTCTGTATATATGAGGGTCCTCACATAATGTTAAGGTTACATTCTAGGCAACCTATCAGTATAACAGACTGTCATTTTATGAGTAACTGAAACCCATGCCATAAGTGGGGTTTTGTTCAAGTTCAGTGGACATCACTTTCTGGGCACAGTAAGAATATAAAAACATGGGGCTCCTTATAAAGTGACTATCAGTGGCTAGAATATGACAGGAATTTCATGTCATTTTGCTTTGACATCATTCTTAAAGACATTATAACTTAAAAACCTTACAATACACTTAAATATTTCAATATCATCAACAGATTAGAATGTCAATGAAATTTTTTTTCTTGGATGTCACTGTAATGAAACATTACTTTGTGAACTGTTGTTCTGCTGGAGGAACTCCTTGTATACAGACAAAAAATATGTAAACAGTGTGCTAAGAGTACATACAGTGAAATCATGCCAAGAAAAGACACCATAAAGACCGTACTGAGCTTATGTGTATATACTACAGCGTAAAATCACACTAAAAACCACTTCCTTCCCTGTCCACTCAAAACCCTAACAGATTGACATAAAGGAAAGTATACAAATTTTTTGGCTATTTTCTTTAATAACATATTACAGACATATTCTTATCTTTTCTTATGCACTAGAGGAGGTTTATACCTAAGCATTGCACAGCTGAGGGCTTAAACATAGTTTGAGGAATTTTATTTTCATAAAATACTACTGTTTTCAATTCACAGAGATAACTGAATTATACAAACGAACACCATAAGCTAGAGATAACCCGGTACTTCAATCCTACTAGTACAGTCGATATTTTTCAAATGTATGGTAATAAATTGTAAATTAATTTCCAATAAGTTCTCCCTATCACTCTCTTATCTTTACTAATTCATCACACATATACTGTTTCTACTACTGTCATGAACTTGAACTACTCTCATCCTCTGAACTGCATGTTCCTATCTGGTTATACATCAAGTTTTCATTATAATTCCTTTTCAATAGTAATCATCCATGATTTGAAAATTTATTTTCTACTTTAAGACATTATATACACATTATATAAGGTCTGAGGGCCCTTAATGTGCATAGGGAGCTGTGGTTTCAATGCATTACACATGATAGTTAGCTAATGTGGCCTTTTTTCGTCAGTTTCCTGGCACTCCCTCACTGATGAGGGGGTGGCAATACTGTTTCCTGCGGGGCTAGGTAGCACTGGAAATGGATGAAGGTGAGTAAGTATGATTATGTATATGTGTATACATATGTATATGTGTATACATATGTATATGTATGTGTATGTATACATATGTATATGATATGTATATGTATGTATAGGTACATGTATGTGCATGTATGTATATATGTGTATAAGAGTGGATTGGTCTTTCTTCATCTTTCCTGGCACTACCTCGCTGATGCAAGAAACAGCAATCAAATATAATAAAAAATAATCTATATAAATAATCAAGCTCTATGAAAACATAAAATGTGATACAAAAAAATCCCCCCGTCATGAATAAATTTAATTTCATAGTTATGTAACCTCAGTTTCCCATGATTCTTTTTTTCCTTTTCTTCATACTTGTTTGCCATTTCCATTCTAGTAAAGGAGTGGCAGAAACAGAGAAAAGAAATGGCCTCATTCACACTCATCCACTCTTTACCCTCATGGATATAATGGAGTGGCAGGAAGATGGCTTCATTCACCCACTTCCACTCTTTACCCTTACAGGTAATGCACAGACACTACAGCCCCATAACCACAACTAGGCACCACAGACCTTTATGTGGTTTCCCCTAACTGCATCATATACCTTGACTCAGTCCACTGACAGCACACTGCCCCCTGTATACCACATCGCTCCAATTCATCCTACCTTGTACATGCTTTACACCCTCCATATGTTCAAGTCCAAAGCACTCAAAACCTTTCCAATTCATCCTTCCATCTCCACTTTAGTCTTCCCATTTTCCTTGTCCCCTCTACTTCTGGCACATATACACTGTTTGTTAACCTCTCCTCACTCATTCTCTCCATATGCTCACACTGTATGAGCACATGCTCTTAAGCTCTCTCAACCACGCTCTTCTCATTACCGCAGTTCTCTCCTACCCTATCACTTCTTACCCTATTGACCCTACATATTGTCCTGAAACATTTCATTTCCAACACCTTTACCATCTTCCATACATTCTCATCTACAGCCCAAGCCTCATATCTTCACATCACCAATGAGCTATTATTCCTTCAAACATGTCCAATTTTGCCCTTTCTTTCCATATGTACCTCAATGTGCCCATGACCTTGCCCCCTTACCCAACATATGGCTCCCTTCAGCTTTCATGGTTCCAGTCACTGCTATATCCAATCCTAGGTATAAAACACTTCAATTCCTTCAAGTTTTCTTCATAAAAATTCATTCCAACTAACCTGTCTCTCTTTGCTGCTAAACTTAACCTTTCTTTTACTCACATTTACTCCCAACTTTCTTCTTTCACATATTATTCCAAACTCAGACACCAAATTCTGCAGTTTCTCAATTGAATCTGCCACAAGCACCATGTCATCAGACAGAAACTGACTCATCTCCCAAGATTTCCCACTGCAGACAGACTGCATACCTTCCCCTCTACCCAAAACCCTTGCAATGACCTCCCTAACCATCATATCCTTAAACAGATTAAATAGCCATGGTGACATTGTACACCCCTACCACAGATGCACCTTCACTTGGAATCACTCCCCCTCTTCACACACACACACACACACACACTTTACTCTCTTGAAAACTCCTTGCTGCTTCTCTTAGCTTTCCCCCAACACCATATATATGTGACACTTTCCACAAAGTATCTCTACCACATACTTTCTCCAGATCAATAAATGCCACATGCAAATCAGTCTGTTTCTTTAAGTATTTCTCACACAAACTCTTCAAAGCAAATGCATAATCCATATTACTCTAACACTCCTGAAACCACTCTGTTCCTACCCAGTCTGATGGTTTGCACTACCCATCATCCCTATTAATCACTACTTTCTTATGTAATTCACCAGGTACACTCAACAAACTTATATCTCTTTAATTCGAACATTCACCTTTGTTCCTTTTGCCTATGTACAATGGCACTATACTGGCATTCCAACAATCTTCAAACATTTCACCATGACCTATACATAGATTAAAAGTCCAAACTACCTAATCAGTAATATAGTGCCCCCATTCTAAAAAACTGCAATAGCATCCACTCCAGCTGCCTTACCACATTTCATCTTACACAAAGCATTAACCACTGCCTCTTTTTACAAAACCTCTTGCCATACCTTGCTGACCAAAATACCTCACATCTGCCAACCTAACACCAAACACATTCAAAATCCTTCAAAATACTCCATCTCCTCTTCATCTAATTTCTCTCTGATACCATTACCCCTTTTGCCCCCTTCACCAATGTTCCTACTTGTCTTCTTTTTCTTACACTATTAGCCTCATTCCAAAACATTTTCCTGCTCCTGAAGTTGCTGATACTTGCTCACTCCAACTGTCATTTGCCCTCTTTTCAACTTTTGCACCTTGCTCTTGAACTCTTGACACTTTCTCTAGTACATTTCCCTGCAAATAATACCTATATTCCTCTCTTTTCCCTTTCACTAGCAACTTAGTTTTATCTTATCACTCACAACCCTTTCTCACTTGTTCATCTCCCACCATCTGCATGCAATACGTTTCTCTAGCTCACGTTCATTTACTCGCACTTTCCTAGTTGCATTTACACTTATCTTTAGCCATTCTACATTCAGTATCTCCTTGTATCTCTTTTACACAAGCCTCTTTTCCAAGCTCACTCACTTTCACCACCTTCTTCCCTCCCATATCTCTTCCTCTTTTCCTAAAGCCTCTACAAACCTTCACCCCATCTCCACTAAGTTATGCTCAGACATCCCACCAGCTGCCCCTCAAGAGGACCACATTACATCCAATAGTCACTCCTTTGCAAATCTTAAATTAGTAAACCGACCAGTAATGCCCACTTTCCATCATCCTTACTAACATACACTTATCTATATCATTCTTTTTAAACCAGGTATTCCTAAACACCAATCCTTCTTCAGCAAAAAACTCCACAGGCTATTCACCATTTTCATTCACACCACTGGGTATTGTGTATTCCCGAATTATACTCTCTATTCCTACATCATCCACTTTCACATTCAAGTCACCTATCACTAATACTCAACCCTGTGCATCAAAACTGCTGACACATTCACTCAGCTCCTCCCAAAACTACTGTCTCCTCCCTTCTAGGTGCATAAGCACTAACAATCACCCACCTACATTTTTAAGTATATCAATATGAGGCTCACTACCATACACACTTTTACTCATTCTCACAACTCCTTTAAAAATATCGCTTTCCCTGTAATCTTAGCTCTTGCCCACACACTAGCCACTGATGTTATCACTAAGATATTCACAAACCATTCTTCCACCTTCCTTTCATCACTCTTCTATTCAGATATAGACCATCCAAGTTCATCAAACAGTCCATCTATCTTTCCCTTATTTACATCTTCAAGGAGGATGAGCTCTCTCGCCTGGCTCCTTCTGTTCTAACTTTTAGAAATCAAATACTAAGCAGAGAAGCCTTCCAGGTCCCTGCTCCCATCCCCTTTAGTTGCCTTCTACAAAACGCAAAGAATAAGAAGTAATTTCTCAAGTTTATAATATTTTTCATCACTTAAGAACACTGCAAAATGAATGTTACTTATGTCCAACCACCTAAAGGTGAATCCTAATTAAGTGTAAAGGAATTCATGGCAGTAAAGGGTAAAGTGCATTCATGGGAATTTGGCCCTTCTGAATTAGATGTTAGCAAGGAAGGCAAACATGGTAATCATCTAGTAAAACACTGCACCTCTGGCTAGATACCTTTGAACTGATAAACATATTTCTGTATATTGTGAAAGCAAAACTGCATCAAATCATATCTAAAATATTCATAACAACAAAAAGCTTTATAAGCTAAGCATTCCTTGTAAATATATTTTGTAAAGTATGAAAAACTCTTCTCTCTGGGGTAGTGTCTCACAAGCCACAAAAGATATCTTGGACCAAAAAGTATATAAACCTCTTAATCCCCAACCTCTCTGGGAAATTAAATGCCTCTCATCCCTTATTAGTAACCTGTTAGGCAATATCAGCCTTGTCTTGCTCTGGGTCCATCCTTCGATCAATCAAAAAAATCCATTTGGCAATTACACCATCATCCTTTGGCTATAGGTTCTGATAAACTAACCTACCTCATGATTCTTAAAACACAAACATCAATCCAATAGTAATCACTATTGTGACCCCTCTTCTGCTGAACACCATCTGTCTAGCACCACTCCAAATATCTTACTTTTCTCTGAGATATTCTCACTAGCCCCCTTTATCATATTCAACTATAATCTCTCACGATTCCAGTTCAAAGGTGTCTGTGCTTATTCAAACATCAACACATATGTTGTATGACTCGAGGACCACGAGTCCCTAAACTCTGATATCATCTGGCTCAAAGTTTGTCTCTCAACTAACACACTTCCCATCTTGTTTCACCTACTGCTCTTTCATTTCTACAAATTTTATATCTTTCTTCAACTATCTAAACTCCTGCAATGGAACTGAGGCACTGTTTCACCTGCAAGCAAAAATCCTCTAACTAGTGCATTTCAACATTCTCCACAGGGAATGGTTGAATTCTTCCAATACAGATGGAGAAGGGATTGAAGCCCTTCAAATTCTCCATTCTCAGTGATCTAGAGCAAATTACTTCCCATCCCACTTATATTTCTGACCTCAGTGACCACTATTCTAATATTCTGGATCTGTTTTTCATGCTCTAACTAACAAACTCATCCCAACTGGTTCGTCTGACCACACTCTCACAAATGTTTCTTTGTTAATGGCACCTCCCCATCCAGTTATTACCCCTTCTAAGTGTAAAAATATTGGCACTTCAAGAAGAGCTGACTGGAATAAATTACAAAAATTCTTTTCTGACTTTCCTTATGTAAAATAGTCTTTTATGCAGTGATGATTCTGTTTCAGGCAAATGCATAGTAGAGGTTATTATTGAGGGAATGGAAGCATTTATCCCCTCTTCCTCCAAGATGTCTTCTTTTTTAAACCAATGGCTCAACTGTTCCTGTTCCGATGCCAATCAGGCAAGGAATCAGGCAAACTGGGCTTGGAAAATCTCTCTTCCAACTCCCATTCAGCTTATCACTGCCCATTATCAATGCAAGTACATATCCATGAGCAAAGCATTCCTTTATTCAACGGAAGTGTGATACCCTTCCCTCATCATCCATTTATGTCTTTCTGGTCTTTAACTAAGTACATCACTAACAACCACTAAAAACTTCTGTCACTCTATCTTTCCTTTACTTTTCCATTCTGACAGTACTATTGCTATCTTTCCCATAAGCAAAGTGATTCTTTTAAGTTCCCCATTTCTCCTCTAGCTATATCTTGGATGACTCTTATATTCCTTCACCTCAGATGCTCCTCACACTTATCATATGCCCCTCCCATAATCTCTTTTTGAGCTGTCTGAAAATAGTTTCTCTCTCAGGATACAAGCAAGGTACTGATGGCATCTATCCCAATGTAATGAAAGTGAGCCTCTGAACTTGCACCTGTGCCTGCTTGTCTGTTCAGTTTCTGTATATATATTAATAAAAAAAATCTTGGAAGCATGCATTGGTACATCCCATCCCTAAGAAGGGTGACAATACTCACCCTTCTAACTATGGTCTCGATGCTTTGACATCTACTATTTCCGAAGTCTTAAAATCCCTCCTCAACTCCCATTTCCTCAGACATCTTGGAATCTCAAAGTTTTCTCTCTGATCACCAGTATCGCTTATATAATGTGAGATCCACTGGTGATATTCCTTCCTATCTTACTAATTCCTAGTCCTCATCCCTGAGAGGTTTTGGGGAATCCTATATAGTTGCCCTTGAAAGGGCATGAAACCAGGGTCTCATCTCTAAGCTTCCCTCCCTCACTTTGCTTCCTCTCTGGCCAATCTATCTCCATAGTTGTTGATAGATCAGTTTCTCCCACTTTCTTCCTTAACAGTAGCATCCCTCAAGGTTCTGTCCTAACTCCTATTCCTTTTCATCAATAATTTCCTTTCTTCCACAAATAACCAAATGCACTTATAAGCTGACAACTCAACACTGCATTCCTCCATATCCATCAATTCTGCTCCTTCTCTCCCCTGATCTGCATCTTGTTTCAAAACAATTTCTTCAATAAACCCAGACTTGGAAAGGATATCTCACTAGGGTAGATGAAATCTGGTTAAGTTTACTGCCTCCAAGATCCAGTTTCTTCTTATATGTCTATTGAAAATTCCTTGCAACTTCATCTCATTTGAATGTTTTAATTCCACCTCTTGACTCAATGAACATAGTTGTTATTATTAAAACATCTGAATCATGGAATTCTCATATTATGGAAATAGCCAAGTCTGCCTC
>JAUUDZ010023981.1:0-11192 GCA_032361705.1 Panulirus versicolor | reverse complement strand
TATCAACTGACTGTTATATTTCTCTCTTGTGTCTCCCCTGATGATGTGATTATTACACAAAAGTGCACTTGGGAACTCATCGTTTTTCATTTTCCCCATGGACTCATAGGAATATATATGTGTGTGTGTGTGTGTATAGGAGCTATTCTTCATTTGTTTCCTGGCGCTACCTTGCTGACGTGGGAAACGGCCATCAAGTACAATCCAAATATATACATGTAGGTCCATATGAAACAAAGAGTACATATATCCTAGTTCAGTGAAAGAACGGAAAAAAGGCGTCACACCACATTAAGTTTAAGAACAATGTCTTTCCTTGTCTACAGGGGCTTGCATGTTAACAGTATCAGAGAGGGCGGTGGAAGCAGTTAATAAGTTTGTCAGCCCTGGAATATCCTATATCCAGTCAGCCCCTTGTAATGCTTTCTAGAAAACTCCTCCACTTCTGAAACACATATCCTCTTTGACAACTTTTGCACACTCATTCTCTTCATACATCAAAGCCATTTCAGCACACACTGTTCAGATATCTCAACTAACCAACCAGCTCTTATTACCACATCTTTCTTGAACCTTGTCATTTTCAACTCAATTAACTCTTGCTAACACAGGGAACAATGAACTAGTATGAAAAAAATATCATACTTGTCACTGAACTCTAACTGTGTGAGGATATGCCACAAGTGAAAAGTCACTAGTGAGGTTGTATCATTGGGAGGACAATCTTGTCAAGAAATTCTCATTCCAAACAAGTCTATCATTTCTCTGCTACTGTAAGTAATGCAGTTTTGGGCTGCAGGAACCCCTGGAAAGTTAGCCCTGGATAACACCAGGACTTTCTAAGACAAGGGTTTTGGGCAATTACAAATACAAACAGATTACCACTCAATTTAGAACAACTCATACTGAGGGTTTATGTGAGATTATTACAAAAGGGAAAAGGGAAACAAGAACTAAAATTTCAAGTGAAAATAAGCAGAAACAGACTTTGTATGAAGGGCTTGTGGATTGTGAGAGATGACATTAAGGGACTGCAAAGAATGCAAAAATACAATATGAAAATGAGAGCTACCATTTCTTTCGTATTATCTACTGTGCATGGGTATAAAGGGTAAAGCAGCCCAATCCACATAACAAAAGGAAACACCTTTAGTATGGTCAATCAGTCTGGATGCTAAATGAGCAGGGATTCATTAATCTTCTCCATAAAAATTCAATAGATCTCAGCAACACAATGTCTATGCAAGGACACTGCTTAGTTCCATTCATGAAATTCCATATTTAGTGATGATACAAAGCCCTAAGAATTAGCATAGCTGTTAAGCAAAGGGCAGTTTACTCCTCCAGAGATATATGCTTCTATATTAGCTTTACCATGACATTACCTTACCACCCCGGAGTAGGCTAAGGCGATCCAACTTAGCCCATACAAACGATTGTCTCCGAGATCGCTTCAGAGATCCATAATCAGGAATATGCTGTTAGGGAGACCCAATAACGAATAGTGAAATAAAAGATGATAATACATCAACCACAAATGCAAGGTATGATCCTATCACATTATTGAACAATTGCAATATACACTAAAACATGTAAAGAATATGGTAGTAAAACTCAGCAATAAATATAAATGCATGGGTAGACAGAAGGAAGGTCTAAAGAAACAATTACAGTACAACCACTCAAATCCAGCACCCTTAGGGCATAGCAGTTGCTGGTTTCTGGAAATTCCTAATTTTTGGAAACCTACAGAGGGGTCTGGTTGCTAGTCTTTAAAGGGAAATACATGGGACAAAATGATGAAGTCACACAACCTAAGAATGACTAAAATAAGCCATTATAAACAACAAGCTAAAAGTATGGGGGACCAGAGTGCTACACAACAGAGGTGGCCATATGGACCAAGAAGTACAACCAGAAGACCAAAAATTCTGGTGGAATGCCTGGATCTTAAACCAGTTACTCCTAAAATGGGACAATGGACTGAAAAAAAAAGTGTATAAAAAAAAAAAGCCAGCTTTCAGGGACCAGCTTTAGGAATGCCAGATTTGAGAGGTTTAAGTATAAAAACCTACACAAGTCATAAACTAGCCTACCTGGATATCATTCCACACTGAATCTAAAGATTTTCTAACCAAAGAAGACTCCTTTCCATTTTTGGGGGGTTTTTACCCCTTTAAAGATAACATATTTTTTAGATTCTTACATATTCCACTTCAAACATGATCTGTTGGATACACACCAGGAAATGTGGTTATCATAAAACATTATCTGGAAATCAATATTCAACTAATATTTTGGTTCAAGAAATCCAGTTAAGTAACAAATCAACATACCAAACTTTCAAAGTCATCTGCAGATCTAAAGCTGTTGCTATCATCCACTTTTTACATATTCAAAGTATGTGATATGAAGAACCAGAAGATGACACAAACTGGTTATCATACTTTTACTTTCAGAAATGACATCTCCAAAGGTACTATTTAATCCTTTTGGTTGCATTGGTGTAAAAGGACTCAGTCAGTAAAATAAAGTGGCAGCTGACATAAAACATTGTGAATATATATTTTCACACATAATATTGTAGTTTTCCATTTAACCCTTAAACAGTAGTAGAACTGCCTCCATGATCCATCACCATAGGATAGGAAAAAAAATGAACTTTTTTCCTTGCAGAATATGTCTACATTATCCTTTACAACAGAAAATACCAAAAAAAGTATTACACTTTTTTCTATGTTGGCATGGAAGGGTGTTGAGAGGATATGGGAAAGCCTATACTGGTGGCATGGATGATCTTCATCTAAATATGTACACAACAATTCAGGGTTTTTCCAGGCATAATAGCATCCCATGTACACCCAATCACATTTCACAATTCAAACTTTTTCTTTCTATGGCATAATTTCACATTATATTTTTTTTTACACATTAAACATGTTTATATATTTCCACAAACAGAAATCTATGAATAAATGAGCAAATAACTTCATTTTTCAATTAATAACAACACTCATAATGCAGAATTTGTTTCTTTTATTCTAAATAAAAGCTACAGTAGTGAGCTCCAACAATGAGCTTCCCATCCAGATGACACAAGCACTCGTAGAGGGACGCCTCATTGAACACTCAAGATGCATTCCTGGAGAAAGCTCTTTCAATGAATCAGTTTTCAAAAGCATCACTATAACATGTGCAACAATGAAAGCACTACTTTCTATCTATGAGTAATTCCATTTTCATCTCCAAAGTGATACTTTTGCTCATCACTTTTGATGAATTTCCAGCACTATCACATGCAAACCTTTTTCCAGACCTGTTCACAAATACCCTTGAAAATGATGAATTCAGAGAAAGAGAGGGAGAAAATGAACATTAATGTGTATATGAAGCATTCAAGCATATGTCTGAAGAGTAAATCAGCTAAATTTTGTGAAAAAAGCAAAGAACTCTACAGTGAATCAACTTTCAAAAGGTATCCTTGTACACTCTCTTCAATGTCCTGTCGGTGATCAACATGCATGATATTTTTTCCAGCTGTGGTAGTATGCTGCTAATGACATCTAAAGAAATTATGGAAACAAGCATAGGCTGAGATTTTAAAATGAGGAGGAAGGTTCTCATTCATTGATGTGCTTATGAGAGTCAGGCTATAAGGTTTGTCACAAGACAAAATGGGATATCTGACCCTGTTAATGCTACTGGCATCAATCTACCAATACACAGCAAGGTGGGACTAGCATCAGTTTATGCACATAATTTCCCAACACATGGTGAATCCCACATGCATTGTAAGTTCTGTTGGCTGGGCACGGATGGCAACCCAAAGAACGAATCACTGGACCCGCCTGGAGGCCTCAGTAACCTGCTAGTGACCACAGTGAGTGGTTATGTGCCTTTTCATGGGATTTGCCTCTTCTGTGATGTCCACTGCCTTTAACATTCACAAACACCCCCACACAACCAGTATTTAGGATTGGCAAATCTGGTAAATACTTTAATGTGTTTTTCCTGAATAACAAAATCTAATCCCTTGATGCTTAAATAAAACAGAATGGTTTTGATAGCTTTTAGGCACCTTAAAAAAAAAAGAAGAAACATATAGTTAATATAAACTTCCATACTTAGGACTGGCCTGTCTAGTAGATAATGAGCTTTGCTTAAACTAAGGATAAATGGAGTCTTTCTTCTTTGGAGAAAAAAAAAAGCTTTTATACTTTTTGAGCAGCTTTCCATATACAAAAACTATTTCATGGATAATGAGGGAGGCTGAAGAAATCAAATGTGCACCAAAAGGGGTTAAGGGTTTAAAGTGAATGATGCAGAAAGATACAAGAAAAATGTATCTACCGAAAGACATACGAGTCTCTCTCTCTCTCCCTCTTTTTCTCCCTCTCGAAATACTGATTTCTACCAAGACCCATGATAATGGATACCTTGCTAACTGAGTTACAGAAGGGAGATTATTTCTTTCTCACAGCAGAAGTTGTAACTTATTTGCAAAATTGTAAAAGAAAGTTCTGGAAAACTTCTGCAAAAGGTCAGGTTAGACTTTCCTGAACTGCTCTTATAAATAAATAGGTATATTCACAAGTAGGGAACTGAATTTTGGCCTCATAGATAAAAGCCATGTCCTAACCATGGGCCCACATGGGGCAATATTTATTGCCAAAGAAAGTCTTATAGAAGAGAGTCCACCTTGTTGCAATCAGGCAACTACAGCTACCAGCATATGGTGCTGCAACTCCACCAAACATCAATAACCCAATACAAAAGATCTAATAATTACAGTAGATATTTAAAGCCACCTGAATAGGACTTGGGAAGAAAAAACAACTGAACAACTTAATACCATTTTACACACTAAGATACACACAAGAAACTGAAGAAATAGAATATGAAGCCCACTGCTTGTAAACAAACCTGGATCATGTGGGCCCTTTACTGACACAGATTCATATCTTAATGGAACAATTTAACCATTTGTTCCTCCCAACACATAAGAAAAACAAATATACTATGCTGAATAAACAGGTGCAAAAAAAGTCATACATGGAATAAAACAGGCATGAAATGAAGGCATAAGTCAGAGGCTGTTACCAAGCTGAGCAGAAAGTAGGTGATGGATTAGGTTTATTTGCCATTTCTCAATTTAAAATCATGATGTAAGCCTTGTTCTTTGAAAGGAGATAGTGGTGAACAGCTATTCATGCAGGGTTCTTCTGTCCTAAGAAAAATGTGGTAGTATTATCCACAGGTTATTATTGTGATTTTACCTTTTATTCTAGAAGAAAGGATGGTTTTCTCATTTCCTTTATCCACTAGCCTCCTCTGTACCAAGAAACAGCTTTAAGTTCAGGTACCATTTTCATAGCATTTATATTTTCCACTGATTAATGCTTACTATGAGCTATTTGGGCAAAACAATGACACAGAAGGCTTTCCACATGCTATCACAAATCAAAACTTGTTCTCTAAATGCACGAGAAGAAAGATATTTTCTGGTGATAAAAGAAAATTAGAAGTAGTTTGTAGATATAAGCCCTGAGTAAAGTACTGCTGCCCCAACTTAGGAGCGCTCAAGTAATGCATGGAACCACATTCAAATCTATGTCAGGACTGCTCGTCTTACTTTCTGTCTCATTAAACTATGTTACTGTGATAACATTGCAAATCACTAAATGTTGATGGTCATTTGAAGTTGGAGGAGAAATGTAGGGGAGCGGAACACAGACATGAGGTGGAGTTTTTACTTAAAATTCACAGTCTCTCACATCTTCTCTTTTGTTCACTTTTATATTTGGTCTCATAAAAGAGGGTATAGGATATGATGAATGTATTCTTTTAACTTTTTCCCCTCTTCTTCATGTTTCATTTAAGGCTGAAATGTCCTCTGGTGTGTTCCTAAGATGTCCCTCATATAAATACTAGTTCTTTCATTTAGAAATAAAGATTAAGCCAAAATTGTGTACTCACTAAGACTGCTCTGCAAAGAGCAGTTCACCATGTACTGTATATACCATAATACATAACAATGAATATCTTCCTCAGGCAAAATGCAGTGACATAAATCTTATGGCACTTCCACAAACAACAATGTGACAAGATCCCTACTTGCCTAGACACAACAAGGCTTCACTCAGTTCTGGACTTATGCATTCAAGAATTTTGAAAGTTACATTTTCAAATTGCTGTTGTGATAATTACCTTTCTTGCTGTTTACGATAAAGCAGCAACATGCACTAAACTATGAATTGTCGTCAAGGACCTTAGACTGGTTAGCAAGCTATTCCTATCAATTATGTCATTAGCCTGCTTAATGATTAATGAGTATTAGCATTATACAAGCATTTATGTAAGATGTTATGGGAACCAACACTAAAACTTAACCATCAGGAGTGAACACTTTAAGTGTCATAAGTTTATCGGCTGGAAAGGGAGAAACAAGAAAATATGAAAGATTAGCACAAGCCTGTTTAGTTACCACACTGAAAAACATTCACATAAAATTCCCCAACAAGCAACAAAAAGGGAATCTGATAATTTCATATACATAAGTACATGTTATAGAAAGCTAAGAGAGACATCAGTAGGCCAGAACATGCAAGCAGGACATACCTTACGCCAAAAACGGTCCAGCAAGAGATGCTAAAAGAAAGATTTATAATGGTAAATGACGATTCTTGGATATTGTAATAACTCAAGTTCTAAATGAATATATATATAAATACAGTATTAAGGATATCATATGAAACTTCCAACAAAAGTACTGTAGAATTTCAAATCTCCTGAACTTAAAATGAGTAAAGCTAAATAATTACCATGCTGGAGCGTCATAAGCTTGCATTTTCTATTCTATTATCTAGCATTTAACAATACATCAGAAACACAGCAGTAGCTTCCAGAAGACAGCTACCCATATCCAATGAATGGAAACTTTCACCAATTTACACTGCTGTACTGTAAAATCATAAAAGAAAAATCAATATGACCTATACATATTCTATATAGAAATTACAATCAGGAACTTGAAACACTGTACCTAGTGTAGATAATTCCTTTGTCAATAATAATTTGTCTCCCTGGTAAACATCTGAGTTCCACTTTACAATATTCAAAGACTGTTACTTGAGAGGAAATGTGCCTTACCACAATATTTTTAACTGCAACTATCAAAGTAAGTTTTCAGTATCAAGCTGGAGTGTACAAAATTCTCAGCCCTTTAGTAATTGTTCTTTTCCATGTTATACCAAATCGTGTATGCCAGGGGGATGACTACTTTTCTGTGTAAAATTCAAAAAATTAAAATTTTATACACTACAGCATGTAAAGATGATGGATTATCTTCAAAAGCATAATGGATTATCTTCATAAGCGTAATGGATTATCTGCATGAGCATGATGAACAGATGTTCATTATGCTTATCAAGAGCAAAGGTCAGTTATAAATAAAAAACACCTAAGGGTGGCTAATGGTGGATGAAGTACTTATCATAAGTCTAATTGATTAAACTGCAACAGTAACAAACAAACAATGGTCTCATTTGTAAACAACTGCTCTCTACCTGATATGTGTAATATCCTGAAAATAGATCCTTCTATCCATAGCCATGCTCCAGAATTACATTATCAGAAGAAAAAAACTGAGAAATTAAATAAATAATCAAGGTAATCCATTAGCTTGTATCCAACTACACCCAATGCCTTGAAACTCTTTAGCCTAAGCTATGATCAAGCTAAGCCAATACATGCCTCCACAAATATAATCAACATATATAGGTAGAATTCATTCCAAACCCAAAACTTTTGTTACTAAAATCAACAATATCAGTAACAACACTTGCAGTAAGAAGCTTAATTAAGATTCCTAATAAAGAAATCCAAGGAGAATTTAAATCTTATTCTAAATATCATTCCGATCCTTCAAAAGCATGTGAAGAACAGCAGAGTTGTTTGCATCAGCTCGGTGACTAACCAAGTCACAAGGTAATAAATCTTAATTTCCAACAAGGGATAACTCAGACTGAGAATTTGACATATATGGTATACTGTTTGATTCAACATCAAATACATAAGCCAAGAGAAAACTCTCAACTATCAAAGATCGATGTTTGAAAGAAATTCCTCATAAACAAGGAAAAGCAGACCTTATAACTACATCCTGAATGCAGATTTCCAGGTTCAAATGATTCATTGTAAAGTTTCCAAGCAGTGACCTTAAAGAACATCCACGAGTTTGTTCTTATCAAAAAAAACAAATGGCTAAAGTTTCATGTAACTACAAGGTTTGCTGGAGAGACACTTGCAATTGCAAGAAAGGGATATTTGGTCCACAATGAAAGTAACATCTAGTCTGACACTTTTTACGGCTATAAACAACATGAATTACATGAGATGTCTTTAAGAGAGAGTCAATTCCTGTATGTAGAGAAAACATGAGGTATATTTCACCGCAACATTCTATCCTGGTAGTGGATCTAGTGAATGTGGATGTCCACAGAAGCATGCCCTTCTCTTAATTTGCCAAAAGTACTCAACAGCATCACATGGTAATGCATAATACATTATCATTCCATATTAGTCTTTTAAGGCTGTTTTCCCATTGTTGCATCCAATATTCCTAATGACTTATGCTTTTCTTTTCTTTCCTGTTAGTGTGTAACATTCTCTACTTACTTCTTTGGCAAAATATTTTCAATGCTGGATCTTTGACACTCAAGAGGTATGGACAAAGCTCTCAACTGAAATGGGGGGTTAAGGCTCAGAGTAATATACCATGCTTTAAATGTAGAAAAAGACATTTGCAATACATAAACTATAACTCATGTCACACGAAGGAACTAACCAGGATCGTAGAATGCTAAATCATGGTCAGAATACATTTTAGATAAAGAAAAAACAATACAGTCTTGTAACAAATCTAGATGTACATACACAGATGTAAAATATCTAAAATAAACAAAATAACAACATTTCAGCGAAAATTAAATGATGAGACCTAATCACTTACTTGAATAAAGGAATATTGGATAACTTATGTATCTTTTATACCTAATCATGTTTCCCACCTTCATAAGCCAGAAAAAGGAACTGACCAAGGACAGCTTTATTGGCACACCCAATCTCTACTTGTCATGCCTAACATACTGAAACCAGACTGTATCATCCACAGAAAAGCTCCACAAACTTCCCATAGCTTACCTTAGCCACTTTATATGCCTAAGTTCAGCACAATGACTTGTTCTGCTCCATTTACCAACACTGCTCCAACATTTTCAATCAAATTTATACCTCTCATCTCCTGATTATTCAATTCCTGATATCCCAGCACCTCCATCCATCCACCTTGGTTCCCCTTCCACTTCTAACACAAAAACAGGTAACCTTTTTCAGTTTCTCTTTGTTCATCCACTTCACATTTCCAAAAAATTTCAGTACATCCTGGTTAGCCCTCTCAATCAGACTATGCTCACTAACACCTGTCTCTCTGAAAAATTCTTTTCTTACAGAATCAATCTACCTCGTGCTACACATCCTTACGTTTTAACATCCAGCATATCTAACCTCTTTCTTTCCTTTTATTTGAGGCACAAGATTTGCATCAATAAAACACTGATGAGACTACTCTTACAGACAATGACCTTTCCTTTCACATACTGGTTAACATATCCAGGGCTCTAACTTCCTTTTCCTCCCTGGGGCTCACTTCAACCCCTATTGTTCCTTAAAATGCTAAGTCCACTCCAAACATCTAAAGCACTCCATTTCCTCCAAGTCCTCATTATCTAAATTCAAACTCAAAGTGCAATGTCTCATCCCTCTCCTTCACCTTACTTTTATGTGAATTATCTTTTAATATTTTCCTTTTATACACACTGAAACTTAATAAGCAGCATTTAGAGGTTTTCTTCCAGATTATATCACCAGAAATGTGTTAGCAGTAAAATAATTCATTCATTTCTATTGCTCCCCACTCCCAGTACAGTTACAAATCACACTGCTCCAAGACTCTTGCATTCACTTTTCTCACCCCCTTTCCAACAACAGATTGAATGGTCACACCAAAATCATACATAATGAGTTTTGGTTAAATGATCAACCATATGTTGATAACCATTACATCCAACAACTTTTATCCAACACATTATTTAAAATGTATGTTACAGACTGCCAACAAAGGATAATCAGTAAACCTAACAGAACACATACATACATTGCACAATAATATTCCACTTCAAATATCCAAAGTGAATACTGGAGGATGTCATTTACATTCCATCTTTAACCCCTTAATGTCTTCAAACAAATATCTACACAAGCTGGGCAATTCCTCTACACGGATATTTATGCACATTGCTTCACACCTCAATTTCAAGGCATTACTCTAAGCATAGGTGGTAGCTGAGGTAGTAGAGTGTAATGAATTCTTCCCACATTATGTCATCCTCCAGGCATGTCAATGACAGCACATTTGCATGAGTTTTCTAGGAAGAAAGTTGCAAAACTTTAAGCTAGACTTAGAGAATTAGGCAAAAGATGATCATGCATTATTAGATAATGAAGATCTGTTTGGATTTTGTAAAGAAACATTCTATGGGGACTGATTCTTTGAGCATCAAAAGTTGACCAAGATAAGGCAGGAAAAGGTATTCTGGTAAAAGTGAAGACGGTGCTGTCAGCACCCATCTGACCCTCACAATCTGACTGATAAGGCTGGCAATTCAAATAACTTTTTAAAGTTTTGCTGTTATGAAAATATCATCAATGAACAATACTGATTACAGCAAGAAAAGATTTATTATATAAGATAAAACAATAATGATTTGTAATAATCATTCAGTGTAGGTAGAAAAAATGATAAAACATGCTCATTTGCAACAAACTTGACATTAAGGCTCTCACTTTTTAGTTCTTTGTGCTGAAACATCTACAAAACTTTTACACATTGTTACAGTGAAAGCAGTGGATGAAAAATACTTCTGAAGGATTCATTTTCTTTGTTATATGGATATCTTTGACACTTTAAGGTTAAATACATTGAAAAACATGAATTTTGAGAATTTGAAAGGATAACTTAGCGGGACATTAAAGGGCTAAACATCAAAATAATAATAGTAATAATGATAATAATAATAATAATAATAATAATAATAACAATAATAATAATAATAATAATAATAATAATAATAATA
>JAUUDZ010023959.1:0-11192 GCA_032361705.1 Panulirus versicolor | reverse complement strand
TATGCATATACATACACATACAAAGACATATGCATATATACACATGTTCATAGTCATACTTGCTTGCCTTCACCCATTCCTGTCGCAATCCCATCCCACAGGAAACAGCATTGCTACCCATGCTTCAGCGAGGTAGCACCAAGAAAACAGACAAAAAAGGCACATTCATTCACACTCAGTCTCTAGTTGTCATGTGTAATGCAACGAAACCACGGCTCCCTATCCACATCTAGACCCCACAGACCTTTCCATGGTTTACCCCGACGTCTTCTTTCTTTCTTTTTTAGATAATACTTCTATGGAATGTTGTGTGCACCTCCATTATCTAAAGAACAGTTCTTAATCCTATGGAAATTTCTGATGCTTACTTCTCATCTGAAAGAACAACATTACTATTATGCCGTCACACCATTTTCACTAAGAGTATTACCTCTTGGTCAAAAGGAATATCTAAAATACTTCACATGTATTTCTGCAACTTTATACCGATACTGTATAGTAAAATTCACTCTGCTCTGTTCAGGTATCTACCTACAGACGAGGACTGTGTACATTACACAATATCCTAAACACAAAAGACATGTATTCTAACTAATTCTGGGAGATCATTTGATCAAAAAACTTGGTGCTGTAAACCTTCACATTGGAATGTTTAAAAATCACATGTATGAAATTCTTTTTACTGTATACCTGATGTACAAAGAGTCATTTTGCTCTGTAATCCCCAGTGAATTCATGTAGGGTCAGGTTAGAAGCCAAGTTCCTCAGGTAATGGTGGGTCAGGTGGGATGCTTTGTATCTCAGTTTAATTTGTTTATGCAATATAACATCTTTTACTACTTTTCTTGTATCATTCCCACTGAAAAGGTCTTGAAAAATAGATGAAACAATAGAAAGACAATCTTTCATTATTCCTGAGTTATGAAAATATATGCATTAATGTATACTTATTACTTCCTACCTCGAATCCCTTCTATCTCTATAAAGCTCCTACAATGCTCAAGAAGCAGGTTATGTCCACTGGTTGGGACCAGAGGTTATAAAACACAGTGATGTTTTGTGTGCATCTATGTGTACAGAGTGCAGCACAACTAAGTAATACAAGCTAACTCTCTGAGTTGAGGTAGCTGCATCATGGGCAAGAAGGGTCTTGGGATATGTTGAAACAAGTGTGTGTACAGTTGTTGCCATGGGTGATGTCCATAGCACGGACGGGAAAGTGCAACTTGATTTTGTTTGGGTAGTGTGGCTTCTTATAAGTGTATGTTTGGTGGGCTGGTAGTAGGTAAAGTATAAGTAAAATAGCAGACCAGGGTGTGCTAAAATGGTTCGGACACAAGGAGAGGATGAACAAAAAAAAGAGTGACTTAGTGAAGCTACAGGTCAGATGGGAAAGGGGATGACCAAAAAAGAGATGAAAAGTTGAAATGAAAGAGTCATGGAAAGTGAGAAGCACACATGAGAAAATTGATTGGATCATTGTGATGGGGGGTACATGGAAAAGTATCTGTAAACCATGGAATAGCCTGTGCATTTTGGCTGTGGATGGTGTGGCTCTGGTTTCAGTGCATTATACGTAACAGTTAGAGAGTATATGTGTGAAAAGCTGTTGTTCATCTACGAGCAACTGTGAATGAATCCTTCATAATGAAGAAAAAATTGTTGAAGAGGCTAGCTACTAAAGAATAATCTGTTAAGCAAAACGGAAAATGCTGCATGCACTTACATGCATTTTAAGATTTAGTGACTGTGTAGGAATACAGTGTTATATCAATGAAGATAACAGCTCCATTTAGATTTCTTTCTTTTTGTCTAGTTATTAACTTGAAACTACATTTTCTGATTACAGAGAAGGAGGCTGTAATGATGTTGTTCGGAAAACATTTACTCATGGTGGTATGAATAGGGACAATGGTTTCACATGACAAATAAAATTAGTGTGTAAAGTGAAAAATCAAAAAGCACTTTGAAAGTGTGTAAGTCCATATTTCATATCAACACACAGCATCAGCTGATGTGTGTGAGTGATGTCAGGGAGGCTATATGTGCCTGATCTATTAAACTGGAAATGAAGCAAAGCTGAGGAGACTGACAGACAATGGTGTCTTAACTACTTCTCTTCGTTATACATCAACTGACTGTTCTACGTCTTCTATCTCATTCTTGTATCTCCCATGACGATGTGATCATTACATGAAAGTGCACTTGTGAACTTATCGTGTTCCGTTTTCCTTGTGGTTATCAGCAAATAATAAATCAAGCCTACCCCTGTGACCTTTTGCAAAATAGGCAGAGTACATTTACAAAGAATAAACAAATACATCCATGCCTCACTATATGGAATAGATGTGCTCTTGAAAAGCTGTCTGTGTAGCAGACTTCTGTACAGCAAAACCTGTTTCCTAATAAACTCATTTAACAAGATGAGAGATGCAACCCAGCACAAAAAAGTTCTTATGTTAAGATATGATACAGTCATGAGACTGACCTACAAAAATTCTTAAAACACACATACACAGGAATCAAGCACCTACGGAATGGGAATTCAAGTGCCCTCTTGGCCCTGATTCCCTGTGGCGCGATCTGTTTATTTCCAGGACTGACTGAAAACTTACCTAAAGAGGTAATAATTGATTAAAGTGGCACAACTACATAGAGTGGTCCATCATTCCCTTCACTGAATATAAAAGGCATCACTCATAATATGTGGTCTGGTATTACACTATGGGGTTATGGAAATGGGTACCATCATGAAATAATGTTCTGGTCGAGTCGAAAAAAGGATATATGGATACCAATGTTCATACATTACCTGATCAATATCTTAGTCTCAATCATCCTTCAGTCCTTAACCTATATCCCTTTTTTTCAGATTTGCATAAGAAAATTAATAAAAGCACACTTCTGCAAATCAACAAAAATCTCATGTTTGATAATAAAACCAAATTTGCAAATGCAAAAACTATTTTGCAAACACATATCTATCATATGTCTGATAATACTTTGATTACATATCAATAATAATAAAAATAATGCAGATATAAAAAATACTTTCAACACTTACCTGAGACTGTGGCTATCACTGCTCAAGACATTTTTCAACAAAGAGGAAAGGGGGATACTTGGAGGGAGGGAGAAAGGAGCAGTAGGATCGTCATACAGACGATCTTGTTCTCTTATAGTTAACCACAATACCTTCCGCTTTTCATTCTAAGGATTCTTCAAGTTAAAGGAATATCTAGCTCTCAGCTAATCATAGCAAAATATCTTGTGCTAAATGAAAATTTCACGATTGTACTTGCTGTAATGCCAATATAAGACATACCCACTTAGAAGGATTCTCTAACTGAAAGGAATGGTTAGCTCTCAGCAAACCATGGCAAAAATCTGTGCCAAATGAGATTTCGAAAGTTGTACTTATGATGCCGAGAAATAATTCATCCCTTTACAGTCTCCTGAATTTTCCAGGAAGAAAAGAAGTTACATCACTGACCTTCTATTTTTGTGAACAATGTCCATGTAATCAATGGAACGGGCATAAAATCCTTCTGCATTTACAGCACCCCAAAAGGTGGACCAGGCCTGTCCTTCTCGAATCATTACAGCACCAAGGATTGGTCTGAAAAATTGAATAAAAGCAAATATGTACCATAATTTACACACTTACACACAAAATTTCATATCAAGAGACAGGGTTATGAAAGTGAAATACACAGAAAAGGATGAGATAAAATGAATTACACTAAGAAATGAAGGTTGAAAACTGATCAATGTATATATCAAAGAAAGATAATGGAAGCCTACATAACATCATGATCCATAAGACTTCTCACTATCAACACAGTGATTTACCACTATCTTCTTTAGTACCAAAGTATTTCTTCATGTAAAAGCATCTGTAATCATAAAACGGTAATCCAATGCTCTTCTTTTTACATAAAATAATTCTAAACTTTCTGTCAATAACTACCACATGAACTTTCAATTGTACCTTGAGTATGAAGCAGTACATTTAACACATTGGCCTTTTTTCATTATACTTAATCAACGTCTCCCGTGTCAGCAAGGTAGCACAAGGAAACAGATGAAGAACGGCCCAACCCACTCACATATACATGCATATACATAAACGCTCATACACGCACTTATCAAACATATACATTTCAACGCATACATACATATACATACACAGACATATACATATATACACATAAACATATTCATACTTGCTGCCTTCATCCATTCCTATCGCTACCCTGCGCTACATGAAATAGCATCACCCTTCAACGAGGAAGCGCCAGGAAAAGACAAAAAAGGCCACATTTGTTCACACTCAGTCTCTAGCTGTTATGTGAAATGGACCGAAACTGCAGCTCCCTTTCTGCATCCAGGCCCCAAAGACCTCTCCATGGTTTGCCCCAGATGCTTCACTTGCCCTGTTTCAATCCATTGACAGCATGTCAACCCTGGTATACCACATCATTCTAATTCACTCCATTCCTTGCATGCCTTTCACCCTTCTGTATGTTCAGGCCCTGATCGCTCAAAATCTTTTTCACTCCATCCTTCCACCTCCAATTTGGTTTCCCCACTTCTCCTCGTTCCCTTCACCTCTGACACATATATCCTCTGTGTCAATCTTTCCTCACTCATTCTCTCCATGTGACCAAACCATTTCAATACACCCTCTTCTGCTCTCTCAACAACACTCTTTTTATTACCATGCATCTCTTACCCCTTCATTACTTACTCGATCAGACTACCTCACATCACATATTGTCCTCAGACACCTCATTTCCAACACATTCACCCTCCTCCGCACAGCCCTATCTACTATTCCTTCAAACGTACCCTATTTTGCTCTCTGGGATAATGTTCTTGCCTTCCACACATTCTTCAACGCTCCCAGAACCTTTGCCCCCTACCCCACCCTGTGATTCATTTCCGCTTTCATGGTTCCATCCATTGCCAAATCCACTTCCAGATATCTAAAACACTTCACTTCCTCCAGTTTTTCTCCATTTAAAGTTATTATATTACCTAGTAATATAATAAGTACTTAGTGAAGGAGTAATCTTATTAGGTACAGTAGGGTTGAGGGACAAGTCAATAAGTTTGAATGGATGGGTCTTTTTTCATCTGTTTCGTGGCACCACCTCGCTAATACAGGAAACAGCGATCAAGAAAGAAAAAACATTCATACACAGTGCCTGCCAATGAGGATGGCATGAGGGAGCTGCAGTAGAACCATCAGGGATAAACATATATGTATATTTGTTGAAATGAGTGAATTTGATGGTGGATTAACCTTTCACTATAGTTTCTTCTTATGATAATGAAGATGGGTTAAATGAGAAATGAATTTATACTTCACCATTAGTTTACATTTGATTTGATATTGCATTCTTATCATAACCATCAGCCCTTGATTTTTCTCTTTCCAGAACTGGATTACAGTCAGAGAATGAGCACTTACAGCCCACTCTCCCCAGCTAGTGACTCCTCTGCAGATGATGGGAAAGCCAAAACTGGGGGTATGTACACAGTTTACTTATTTCTACATATTCAGTTTTAAGATCCCATTGAAATTCATATATAATGACTTTATTTTCAGCATTGCACGTGAAATGTTATAACATTGTTACTTAAAAAAAGCAAAGTCCTTTCTCAGGTATTTAGAACCTTTTTTTTCTTTTTTCAAGATGCTGTACTTATAGTTAATATAGCACTTAGAAAGGATTTGTTTTGCATCACTCCAGTTTACAAATTCATAACTATTTTCTTAAGATAGTTAGACTAAAACATCTGTCAGGAACTGGAACAAACTTCATTCCACATATTTTTAAGGCATCTTCACACAAGTGAAAAAAGAATTATGTCTTTAAATTATTTTGCATATATAGTTTATACATTTGTTTGTGAAACTTATCAGTAATTATTTATGTTAGTAATTTGTTGTTGTATATGCTCATGCAGAAATACCTGCTGATACCAGCTCTGAAGTTGACAAGTCAGCAACCGGTAGTTCAGACAACCAAAAGATTGACAAACCTGCAGAGATCTTCAAGACTGCATCTGCGTGGCCTAGCGAAGAGAGTAATCTGTCAGTTTAAGTTATAAGTAGGTATTAAGGATTTTAATCCATGGAATAAACTGCAGTGTGTGGAGAAAATTCTGTAGGGGTCACTGTGTTGTTGATACAGCAGATGGCATATATACAGGCAGTTGAAGTGTAATCATTTTGTTTTAATGTTTAGCTAGTGGCCGTAGTATATTGTTATTGTTGATTGGGATAAATTTCTTCACTTATTTAGCCATTTTTACAAACACTTTCTCTGGTGTGAGTTTAAAACTAAGTGAAAGGTGTCTTTGAGCATTTCTTTGGTATTGTAAGAATGATATCCTTCATTTCTGTTCATGTTTCCTGAACCCGACAATATAATTGTTTTGATGTTATCAAATGGTGTAATGGAAAAGGACAAGGTTTACATCATTGCCTCAAAATCTCATAACTCTAAAAGATATGGGTGATTATATATTTACATTATATATTCATTATTTTATTATACTTGATTGCCGTTTCCTGCATCAGCGAGGTAGCACCAGGAAACAGATGAAGAACGGCCCATGCATTCATATACACATACACATCAACATATACATTGACATATACATATATATACACATGTACATACATATTCATACTTGCTTGCCTTCATCCATTCCTGGCATACCCTGCTTCATTGGAAAGATAATCACTACCCCCTGCTTTAGTGAGGTAGCGCCAGGAAAACAGACAAAAAAGGCCACATTCCTTCACACTCAGTCTCTAGCTGTCATGAGTAATGAGCAGGTATTCTTATATCTGTTAAACTAAACTGAAAATTATTCAGTTATTTGGTCATATTAAGGATTACGGAATTTTCATCCTTAAAGGCTGTAAAAAAGTGGGTTGATTTTTTTACTTTTCTTTCCTTGGTAGTTTTCCACGGTCATGATCTCAGTGTAACATTTTTTGTTATAGATGATAAACTCAAGCGGTAGGAGTCCCTCAGTGATAGATGCTTTAGCAAGTCACTATTTATGATAATGTAGTA
This sequence comes from Panulirus versicolor, assembly GCA_032361705.1. Classification (NCBI taxonomy): domain Eukaryota; kingdom Metazoa; phylum Arthropoda; class Malacostraca; order Decapoda; family Palinuridae; genus Panulirus; species Panulirus versicolor. The sequence continues at coordinate 4,095 of JAUUDZ010023959.1, read as the reverse complement.
GCAGCCTCACATAAGGTGGATGTATTTGGGTCACTCAGTGTTTGAAGAGTGCAAGATCTATACAGTTCTGACTCTGTTACATCTTATGAGTTCATAAGTTCATGTTCATTCAAGGTCTCAGCAGTGGAAGTTTCATGAAAAATATTTTAATCACATTGCACATGCTATATTTTCTGTACATTTTCCCGTATGCTATAGATCTAGAAAGTAATTAGAACATTAAATATAATTTCATGTACTGAACTGAATCAACATTACTGCTAAATGTGGACCCTTGAATCATATTGAAAGCTGTGACCCGAAAGAGTGAGAATGAAAGAAATATATGTGGATTGCTATTATCAGTTAAGAAACCAGCTTAGGAAGACAGTAAAGAGCTGTGTTTGTGTAGATGTGGAAGAAGATAATGTATGTGACATGTTTTTTCATGTACATAAATGTATATAATTTTATGTGATCAGTATACATGGTGTTCAAATCACAATTATTTCATTTGACAAGTTAAGACTCAAACATATAGTTTCCATCCACGTGAAGTTAGTTAATATATTGCAGATTGTTGGTTTGTTGATGATAAAGTTTTTCATATGAATTTGAGGGTGAAGGAAAAGTGACAGACCTGATACCAGAAATCAAAGTGGATAGGATTGCTAAAACTTTCTGAAATTTAAGAGCCAACTTTGTTTTTGATATGGGCAGGACAGTACTTTGTCACTGAATGTGTTTTTCTGTCACTTTTAGCCATGCAAAAGTAAAAATTTTTCATTCAAATGGATATCATGCTACGATAAGAGCATTTTATGGGAGAACATCATTTTGAATTTGAAATGGTTCTCCTCAAATGGTAGATATTTAAATTGGTATTACTTAGTGTCTGAACGAAAGTTTTCATATTCATATTGAGTACGAGAAAAGGAATGTTATTCCATACTTCTTTAAAATCTCTTATTTTAACCAGGATATATTGGTTTGATCGCTATGGATGTGTAGTCTTCATTGCTTGTGATCCTGTTTCATGAAATTATTCTTAAACTAAAATTTGACCACCCAGTATAATTAGTTCAGTGTGAAACATTTCACTTGATTTGTAATGTGAACAGCATGGTGCTTTACAGATGTAAGATCAATCCAAGGTGCCAGACATGATTGACAGGACATGGTCTACCTTAGTTTGCACTTAGATGTATTTTTACAAGTTGAGGTTAAATTTACACCAGAAAGGTTGGGACCCATCATAGTAGGATGTGGCATAATCATATGTTGAATGTTCAGTTAAACCATTCTTATAATTCTTCCCATAGGGTATTTCGTACAAAATATAAAAATACAAATTGAGTTTGCATGTTTTGGTGTAATGTCTGCCTTTATTCTATAGGCCCTCTGCACTATAACATGATGGTGCCTGCAGAACTTCCTCCATAAAACATGATCTCAGGACGTTTCTGCAGACTCCTTGATAAGACTCCTCTTGAAAATGTGATCTCTCAGTCTGTCTTTTCATCTTACCTTGGTCTTTTATACCTCTTATCACTCACCTCACTCAGATACACTTCTAGTCATGCTCTACACATGTCCACACCTCGTCAGTACTTCATCTTTTACTTTTTGATACAATAGATTCATGAGATTAGTCGCCCATGTTATTTATAATTATCAGATCAGTCATTGAAGTGAAGGTTTAATTTCATGTGTATTTAGTTGACTGATATCTGGCTCTTCTTCACATGTTGACAGTGTTGTCCAGTATTAACGCAAGTCACTTATTCTAACGTTGGTTTAACAGTCGTGCCAGGAATACTATCCTTGGAAATCATAATATTCATTGTCTTTCAGTTTATAAAGGATTGGCATAATTTTTTTTTCTTTTTATATAAATGAAATTGATAGCCAGATAGATACGTATATCTTATTCATAAAATTTCAACATCTCTTTCACAAAGCTTATAATGCAAAGAGCTTTGTGAAGTCAGAATTTTTGCATTTTCCCCTGGTACATTTGTAATTTTGTAAGCACCATAAAGTTTGTGTATATCAGTAAATAGGAAACTATTAAAGAAATTATATATGCTTTAAATTTATTGGGTTAAATGTTGATAAGAAACTGTTATTATTATTACTATCTTTTATCAAGATCAGTTTTTGCATTTCTCCTTTTTTTTTCTTTATGATGTTATCAGAGTAGGTTTATGGTGAAAATGTGCAGAGTGTTTTGTGCTGTTGTGAATACTTTTGTAGTATCACATATCTGAAGATTTAATACAAATGTACTTGCATAGTATAGTAGGTCAGAGACTGAGTACATTTTATAAAGTAGTTGGGGTTTTTTATTAGCTTAATTACCAAAGTAATAAAAGAATGTATTTTCTTTCTTTTGTCAGACTAGGAGTTTATTAATATTTGTACAGTATGATTAGATATAAGGAGGGGCAGTGTTGGTAAGATTTTACCAAATAAAGTATTTGAAATGATATTGTTCTTTGTATCCACAGATTTTATATATTTTTTTTATATACTTAGTCGCTGTCTCCCAAGTTAGCGAGGTAGCACAAGGAAACAGACGAAAGAATGGCCCAACCCACCCACACCACACATGCATATACATAAACACCCATACACGCACATATACATACCTATACATTTCAACTTATACATACATAAACATACAAAGACATATACATTTATTTTATTTTTTATTATACTTTGTTGCTGTCTCCCGCGTTAGCGAGGTAGCGCAAGGAAACAGACGAAAGAATGGCCCAACCCACCCACATACACATGTATATACATACACGTCCACACACGCACATATACATACCTATACATCTAAACGTATACATATATATACACACACACAGGTAGCGCCAGGAAAAGACAACAAAGGCCACATTCATTCACACTCAGTCTCTAGCTGTCATGTATAATGCCCGAAACCACAGCTCCCTTTCCACATCCAGGCCCCACAAAACTTTTCCCCTAAGGATAGGGGAGAAAGAATACTTCCCACACATTCCCCAAGTATCACAGAAGGAGACTATACGGGACAGGAGCAGGGGGCTAGAAACCCTCTCCTCCTTGTATTTTAACTTTCTAATAGCGGAAAGAGAAGATGGAGTCATGTGGGGAGTGCTCATCCTAATTGAAGGCTCAGATTGGGAAGTCTAAATGTGTGTGGATGTTACCAAGATGAGAAAAAAGTAGAGATAGGTAGTATGTGCAGGTATGTACATGTGCGAGTGTGGGTATTTATGTATATACATGTGTATGTGGGTGGGTTGGGCCATTCTTTCATCTGTTTCCTTGCGCTACCACGCTAACGCGGGACACAGCGACAAAGTAGAATAAAAAATGTAAATAGGTAGTATGTTTGTGGAAAGTAACCTGGATGTTTTACCTCTGAGTGACACGAAGCTCAAGGATAAAGAGAAAGAGTGGTTTGGGAATATTTTGGGAGTAAAGTCAGAGACTGGTGAGAGGAAAAGAGCAAAGGAAGGAGTATCACTACTCCTGAAGCAGGAATTGTGGGAGTATGTGATAGAGTGTAAGAAAGTAAATTCCAGATTGATATGGGTAAAACTGAAAGTGGATGGAAAGAGATGGGTGATTATTCGTGCCTATGCACCTGGTCATGAGAAGAAAGATCAGGAGAGGCAAGTGTTTTGGGAGCAGCTGAGTGAGTATGTTAGTAGCTTCGAAGCACGAGACCAGTTTCTGGTGATGGGTGATTTGAAAGCAAAGTTAAGTAATGAGCAGTTGAGGGTATAATTAGAGTAAATGGGGTGTTCAGTGTTGTAAATGGAAATGGTGAAGAGCTTGTAGATTTATGTGCTGAAAAAAGACTGGTGACTTGGAATATCTGGTTTAAAAAGAGAGATATACATAAGTATACATATGTAAGTAGAAGAAATGGCCAGAGAGCGTTATTGGATTATGTGTTAATTGATAAGCGCGTGAAAGAGAGACTTTTGGATGATAATGTGCTGAGGGGGGCAACTGGAAGGATGTCTGATCATTATCTTGTGGAAGCGAAGGTGAAGATTTGAGGAGGTTTTTAGAAATGAAGAGAGAACGTTGGGGTGAAAAGAATGGTGATAGTAA
>JAUUDZ010023948.1:0-11193 GCA_032361705.1 Panulirus versicolor | reverse complement strand
ATGAATTATGTACATGTGTATATATGTATATGTCTGTGTATGTATATATATGTATACATTGAGATGTATAGGTATGTTTATGTGTGTGTGGACATGTATGTATATAGATGTGTATGTGGGTGGGTTGGGCCATTCTTTTGTCTGTTTCCTTGTGCTACCTCACTAACGCAGGAGACAGCAACAAAGCAAAATAAATAAAATATAAATTAATAGTTGGGTTATTCTTCGTCTTTTGCCTGGCACTACCTTGCTGACACAAGAAATGGTCATCACGTATGATAATAAACAAATATATACATATATAACAGTTAATGAAAAGCCCAAGTATGTAATCATGCACATGCAAAAGACATGTCAAACTGATTGTGGAGCTATGCAGAAAAAGGAGCCCGGGAATACCTGGTCTAAAAAAAGAAAAAGGGATATATGTAAGGATACGTTAGGCAGAGTATGCATGATGGAAAGCCGGCATTACGTTACTTAATCAGTGCACTAACTGATACAAGAGCAAAAGAGTGATTATTGGATATGAATTTGCTGAGAAGGGCAGCTGGTGGATCGTCTGATAATTACTTGATGGAGGTAAGCTTAGGTAGGATGAGGGTGGTGAGCGAATGAGCTTGTGTGAAGAGATACCGCGGGATATAATATGCACAATGACAACAGATGAAAGTAAATAGGTGGAGTAATCCATGAATACCAACTTAACAGAGGTATCTAGAAAAACACTGCTTATATGTGGAAGAGAAGTGTGTGGCATATCATAGGAGCCTTCTTAAAGTGAATTGAGGTCACCAATGGAGTGCAACAGAGTTCTATGTGGGACAATTACTCCTCCTGATCTATGTAAATGAATTGCTTAAGGTATGGACTTGTTCTGGATTTTGTTTGCAGATAATGCAAAGGGCAGGGCACTGCTTTGAGATTCTCCAAAGTTAGCTTCATACATGTTGATGAAGTTCAATCTAAGTAAATGCAATGAGGATGGGTCCCCATGAAAAAAGGCCTCAATATGATTATCAGCTAGAACAAAAAAGCTCAATGAATGTGTTCATGAGAGACACTTGGTGGTCAACATCATCCCTAACTTGTCGCCAGAGTTCTATCTTCAGCAAGTAGTAAAGGAGACCAACTGTCTGCTACCAAATATTAGAATAACATTCAAGTTCAAGGTAAAGCAATTATTCAGCAAGCTGTTTATATAACACATAAGGCCAATATTATAATAAGCTTCTCATGTTTGGTCACCATGAAAAAAGAAGCACAAAGAGCTAATAAGAGATGGTCCGTTAAAGGGCAACAAAGATGGCACCAAAATTAACAGAGCCAAGTTAAAGGGAATGGTTAAAAGTCAAAATCTGTCCACATTACATGAGAAAAGAGTGAGGGGTGACCAGATCACAAGCATTCAGTTTTTAAACCATATCAATGACAAAGACATTTACCACTCTCTTATTCAGCTCTTACACCTTCCTCCAGACCCCTGCTGCTTTCTCTTGTGCACCCCCAAATGACTTATACACCTTCCTGTAAATAATGCTCATTCATTTCCCTTTTATCGTTTACTAGAAACTTAAATTCCTCTCCCATCACTCACTACCCTTTCTAATCTGTCCACCTGCCAACCACTTCTCTAGCACTTGTGATCAGTGCTTCCCTAAACACTTCTCATTTTTTCCCAACTCCATTAGCTCCATTTACTCTCATCTTTTCCCATCTTACATTAAATCTCTCTATGTATCTCTTCACACAAGCCTCTTTTTCAAGTTCACTTACTTTCACCACTCTCCTCCTAACCATATAATTTCAACTTTATAAATTATAGCTTCTACAAACCCTCATCTTCATCAAGTAATGATCAAACCAGCTGATCCTCTCAGCAAAGTCACATCCAAGAATCTCTCCTTCGCACTCCTATCAAGAAAATAATGCTCACTTACCATCACCTCTACTTACCAATGCACACCTGTTTGTACCCCTTTTTCTACACCACGTTTTTCAGCACACAAACTCCACAACTAAAAAATCATCATTTACAAACAAAAGCATTTAACAAAAATCTAGGACCAAAAATAGTGCAACACATTGTCAACACAGACATTCATGTACAGCTGATGGCTAACTGTATGAGCCTCAGCTGTAATGCATGAGCTCACCTATTCAAAATGTTAAAATGAGATATGTCATAATGCAATTTTCTAATGATTTAAAAATAACTTACTTTGGTCAAGACTGCATTTAAGATATTCAAGGCAAGTTTTGACTCTGTAGTCCCCATCTGCGTTAGTTGATTGACGGCTCCTATGATATTTGAAGCATCACCACCACCGCTTTCGGTCACAGCTCCACCAGAACCTCGAGGGGGAGGTACAAACCCATGCTGACTTCCCCCAACAGATCCTGGGGCCATACCACTCTCCCAGGGGCTAACCATCTGACCACTGAAATAAAAAAGGAAACTTTTCAGTCTAAAAATCTATTTCTCCAACATAAAGAGAGACCTTATAAACACAGACAACTTTAAGGTATACAGTTATGACATCAGCTATGGCCTTCACCGAGGAGTATATTTACCCAAAACACACATAAACTGTGACACCTCCCCTTTGGAGTCTGCCCTGTTGGCGTAAAGAATTTGTTCATGTGAAAGATGGCAGTTACACAACAAAGGATATTTTTTAAATTCATGGCTACTCTTTCTAAATCTAATACCTGAAACTCCTTTACTTTCACAACCCTAAAAATTCAGGAATTTTCAAGTATAATCAAGAGTAGTCATTAATACTTGAATGATATTCATGTCACAATAGAAAAAAATACGTATGAGCCTCTTCAGGTTTTGAGGAACTAATGAATGTGGGAGAAGGTTAGGTAGCAGTTGTTATATGCATAGGTATGGAGGGTGGAGGGAAGAGAATACAAATGCATGGGCCTACTGGCAAGATGCGAGGTAAAAAGGGGTGATAATGAGGCTGAAGGTAGGAAAGGTAGCCAAGGTGGCTGGGATTATGGCTGAAATGTTTTAGTATGAGAGAAAATGAGACAGAGTGGGTGCATATGATATGTAATTATGCATGGAAACAGAAGGTGGTGCCTGAGGACTGGATGAAAGCTATTACTGTTCCTTTATTCAAAGGAATGGTTGCTAAAAATGTATGTAGCAATTCAACAAGAATACATCTGTTAAGTATACCAGAAAAAGTGTATGCAAGAGTGCTGAAATATAGTGATGAAAGTGATTGAATGAATGCAGAATACGTGTGGAGCAAGTGGGTTTTGGGTAAGGAAGGGCAAGTATGGATCAGATTTTTGTGGTGAAAATGACTGCAGAAAAATGATCACGAAAAAGATATACATAGCTTTTAAAAAATCTAGAAAAGCATATCACAAAGTTGAGTGGAATGCTTTATGGGATGTGTTCAGGATATGTTGTGTGAGAGACATCTGTCAGATGGTGTGAAAGCCTTCTAAATAGTAGCAAGCGCATGTGTATGAGTGGATGGAGAGTCCAGTGAAAGTTTTGGTATACATGTGGGTATAAGGCTCGGCAGTGTGATGATGCCAAGGCTTTTTAAGATATATGTGGATGGAGTGAGGCAGTGAGGTATGGTGGATAGTGATAAGCTTGTCTGGAGAGTTGCAGAAGGTTGTAAGCGTATTTTAAAGGGTGTCAGCATAGGCGATTAAAGGCAAATGCAGGTAAAAGCAATGATGTTTGAAAGCAAACACAGTGAAAGCATAGATTTGGCAAAACCCTATAGAGTGAAAGAAGATACAACCCAACAAAGTGAAAGAAAAGTGTATTGAACTGTCTTGGATATGGGGAGGAGAGACTGGAGGAGGTGACAAAATTTAAGCATTTAGGAGCTGTCATGGGCAAGTTTGGTGTAATGGAAATAGTAATACGGCAGAGAGCAGTACAAGGCAGAAGAGTCATTGGGTCCCTTGATAAAATAATGAAGAGCACAGATGTAAGTCTGAAAGTGAAGAAAGGATTAAGGGACAGCATAGTCTCCCTACTATGACTTATGCTGCCTAAACATGGCACTGGAATGACTCTCAGAGGTCAAGAATCTAGGCTGTGGAAAAGAGCTGCTTGAGAGGAGCATGTGGTATGACTAGATGGAATGATGAAAGAAATGTGGTAAGGCAGGAAATGCAAAGGGAATGAACTGAAGGGGGTCTGGGCAAGTGGAAAGAATGCAAGATGGGAAGTTTACATGGAAAGTGTAATGTAGTACAATCATAGGGGTTGCTGTTTGAGGAAGACCAACCATGGCATAGAGAAATACAAGTGGAAAAGCAATGGAGGGGCAAAAATAGTGGAAGAATGTGTGGAATGGTGTATGTGAGGGAGGCATGTTATGATGGATAAGTGGAGACTCTTTTGCCATGACCACTCTCTTAATAGGAGTTCCCAGAAGGTACAAACATCAGAGATATAGATAGATAGTTCAGGACACTAACATCCAACTACAAGCACTAACAAATTTGGGCTTCCTTATCAGTGATGGGCACTTCAGACAGCCAACAAAGACCTGTCATTTATGTGTAATCATCTATTTGTACGGTAAGGGGAGGGAGTCAAAGTTATGGGATCCCATTTGTTAAGCATTTTCCATAGTACAACTTATATTTCTGTATAGTGTTTGCATTAACCATGTCTTTGGTCATTCTATTCTATTCATTCGCCCTTGTTATATCATAAAAGTACTTCATTTTTTAACAAGTCACTTAAAGTTCAGGTTAAGGCCTCTGGTTGTTCTATTCACACATTTCCCAGTGAACTGTTCACCTTCTATGTCATCAATCTGTTTTTAAAACTTAATGGTTATGATCAGCTTCCCTTCATTCTTCTATCTTCCAAGCTGGGCAAATCTAAAATTTCTAGACTCTCCTGTAACCCAGCTTTCTTAATTCTGGTCCAATCTTTGTTGCCTTCCTGACCTCATTTGACTCTTAGTGCTTCCCTAGATGTGCTAAACAAACTTGGCTTTACAAGTCCTCTTGGATCCAGTTAGGGCTGGGTCCAAGCTGCAAAGTTGAGTATTTGGTTAAAGAAGCCAGTAGAGGCTGCAGAATACAGGTCCACAGCCACCGATTCATTTGGCACTCTTCTAAATACTGTACTTTAATGTCTGGATCTGTAGGTTGTAAGAATGGGCAGAAGGCAAGTTGAAGTGGATAACAGGTTATAATCCTGGTTAAAGGTGCAAGTTATGTTTAAGAAAGACTGAAAATGTAGAAGAGTAGGGTGGGATATTTATACAAAAGCATCCAAAGCAAGGGTGATTAAAAATGGGTGTGGGAGAGTTAATGGTTGAGGTCTGGGTAAAAAGTTGTTCAACTAGGAATATGATAGCCTGCTAGGATGTAAATACAGTATGGTGTTGGTATGGAGTGGTATGTGGGAGTGTGGGTGGGTGTTGGTATGGGAGCCAAGTGTACAGAGTGAGTATGGGGTGGGTGAAGTATGCTGTGCGAGTATGGGGTGGGTGGGTGTTGGTATGAAAGTAAGTTAGTATGCTTGCTGAGAAGATAGAAGTAAATGTACAAATAATATCAAAATAAGTTTATGATAGATCTGAAATATCTAAAATATTTGTATATTAACAAAACATTATACAATTTATCGTACTTTCATGCCTTACATATCAATATCTAATTACCTGCCATAATTGGATGGCCCACCATAATTGGAACCACCGCCATAACTAGGAGCACTGCTGTACGCTGAACCTCCACCAGGGTGACCACTACCATATGCTCCTTCATAAGTGCTAGCACCCCCATAACCCGATGCACTACTGTAGTGAGGGTTACCACCATATCCAAATGAAGCACCATAACCAGAAACATTTCCATAACCTGGAGCACTGCCATAGTCACTGCTGCTCCCAGTTCCTCCATCTCTGTACCTGCTACCACCACTGCTATGGTGGTAATCAACAACAGCTCTTCCTCCACGCATGGTCCCTTACCTAAAAAAAAAAAAAAATTACAAACCTGTATTTAGAATTAAAGCATAAAAAAATCTACTTTTATATGTTTAAAATCTATTTCTTATATTCCACTGCAGGATGCCATCTGCAAAATCTCCATATATTTTGGTAACTCATTTCACATTTAATGATCAAAACTAATCAAACACTGGAAAACGTGTCAATACCAAGCCATACAGCGTTTACTGCTAATCTTAGGAAAACATGCCCACCACCAGTTTGTCATTTCACCTTGGGTATGTTTTTCATTGTTAAATGAAGTTCTTTTACTCACCATTAAGTATTCATATATTATCTATTATACTTAACCGCTGTTTCCTGCATCACCGAGGCAGTGCAAGAAACAGATGAAGAATAGCCAAACCACTCTTATGCACATACATATATGTAAACGCCCATATACATACATATACCTATCAACGTATACATACATATACATACACAGACACATACATATATACACATGTATATACATTCATACTTGCTGTCTTCATCCATTCCCATCGCTACCCCGCCACAGAGGAAATAGCCCCCCTCCTTACAGCAAAGTAGCGTCAGGAAAAGACAAAAAAAAAGCCACATTCGCTCACTTTCAATCTAAATTTACAATTTCAGCCTTAAGCTGTATTTCAGCATTTCTGGAGATTGATCTGATGCAAGAGGATATTAAGTATTACCGGCACCCCAGAGGACAGTCACCCCAATTGAAAAACTCAGTATGTGCTCAAAGCAACAATACTGTTGCCACAAAACAGCAACTGCAGCGAAAACACCGAGGTTTTCCATTTGCCTGCAGTACTTACTTCACCAGATTGATGTATATCATCTATAACAATGCCTCTTAGTTGTGCTGCATACAACTGCACCAACCTAATGATGAAAAATGAGTCTGTTCCCCAAACACTTAACAAAACTTTGGTAAACCTAACCATCAAATCAAACCCTATATAACCTAACCTAAGGTAAGGGAGAAACTGTCAGTAAAGGCTGAAGTGTCATCCAAATAGGGCGCTGGTAGCTGTTCGGGTCTTCATTATCTCATAACTTTTTTTTTCCTCTGATCTACTATGGGTCTACTTTCTAAAGCAAACTTTGGATGGCACAGAGTGTTATTCTGGTGCACTTCAACTTATTTTGGGGTTTTGTCACACCAGATATCAGTGTAGACACTTTTCCATCCCAGATAATACTCCTCCCCAAATTTCAGTTAAGTTGAATGAGGTTAGGTTATGTGTGGTTTGTTAATAGTAGGTTAGGTATGCTTTTGTTAAGTTAGCTTCAGATTGGTTAGACGAGTTTGGTTTGGTTAGATTTGATATTACCCAAGTGAAGGTAAATGTTTGGGGCAGAACTGTTGGTAAACATTGTTATGATCTGGGGGAGTAACAGTCTAGCATTCACTTTGAAGCTCCATGACAATATGTTACATAATATACCCTACGGATGACTTAAGACCTTTTATGAATCATTACAGCATTCAATGTAAAAAAAAAACTAAAGAAAATTACACCCAAGATCAAAAATTCGAATTGCTAAGTTACTTTGTTCCCATTATGAAGAGTCAAAATGATGCATAATTTCCCCCTAAAACAAAGAAAATGATCAGACTTAATAAACATACCTATGAGAACAGGTCATATCATTAATTCTTCACAATTCCTCTAGATATCTCACGTTATGAAACACTAAGGGAAGAGCATTTACGGCACTTCACGGCGGCCATGATGAATAGCATACATATGAAAACAGTCTTCCAGCATCTCATAAGGTAACAATTTCACTTACAACATGTCTTTCTTTAACTCCCATTTCTTAATAACAAGATCAAGGAAAACCCAAGGTTTGACAGATCTTCGCCTCGCTCAATACAGACCAGACATAGTATAACAGAGAACCATAACCTCACAAATCAATAATTCTTCCACGCCACGTATAACATTATATCTTGCAAATAAACCTATGGCTTAACCAATACCATTCCCTTCTTCCATTACTTTCTTTCACCTTATCTTTGAAAGAAACTGACACAAATGTCCAAACGAGTTACTAACCCAGCCCCATAGTACTTTGCAAGACTCTTTAACATCAAGACCCTAGATATTGCGGTGGAAGCACACATAGCCAAACCCTAAGGAAGCCATAGGTACATTACCTTGATGAATGGAACCAAGGAATATCCAATAATAATGAGAAAACACCACTATGGGTGACCGGTATGGGAAAGTATAGTACCACAGACGCGTGGGGGAAGGAGTCAACTCGTTCCAATAACAAAGCCAGCCTTAAACTTCACTCTTTATAAATCAAATTGGGTGAAAAATATTCCTCGCATAGATTACAAAGTTTTTGTCAGTTATAATAATTCAAAAAAGGAAGAGATTTTATGAAGAAATGCTTATTTTATCATTTTAAAGGCACTTGTTATGATTTGTCCCAAACAATTACCGATGATTTGACATGGAATGATGCTTCTAACACCATTAGGGTTATAATCATCTTGTCTTACTCTTTTACAGTATATTATGTTGCCGTAATATGGTTATAAATGCATTTTCTCACTTTTCTTACTGATGTATTCAATTACGTAATGGATCCACAAGGATAAACGTGGAATATTTTCAATACGTTGTTATGTTATTCAATCTGGTGATATATGCCCAAATTAAATTCAACTAGTTATGAAATAAGTATTTTCCCGCTCCAACATATAAAAAACCGCTCTAACATATAAAAAAGAAATAGCCGTATATGAAAACAGATATATTGTCAAATCTTATAAAAAGTGCTGAAGCCTAAATCGTACATTTTCGTCAAAAAATGACTTTCATTCTATAGGTAAGGTAAAGGAAAAATGCCGTAACTACCCATTAACAACCTCTTAATGCTCATACTTTTATATTCGCATTTTTTAAGAGCTATTCATTCCAGCTTATATGTAATCGCGTAGAGAAGTCACTGTGTGCACACTAATCAATTACGAATAGGTATGCAAAAGAAATCCTCCTATAGTGACAGAATGTAATAGTGCATTAAAGTAATTTTCATAAACACCAGCGCTGGTATGAGGAATTGCATATATTAGCATATTTTTTTATAGATATATATATATATGTATTACCAGCATGCAACAGACTGGGAATCAGTACAAAGAATATCAATCAAAATATCACCTTTCTCCCATATCGTACTCCTGGAACTCATTGTCATCCCACTGCATATAAGAATGAATTGCTTTACTACAGTTGGTTCCTTTATTTTCTTGTTGAAGGCTCTTGTCACATACAAAAATTCACATCAAAGCGAGGCCTTAATTGAAATATAAAGAGAATTATGAAACGGAATAAAGAAGACAAGGGAAAGTATTTACGAATTTTGAAGGAAGTGAAAATCCTGTCCTTTGAAATGTCAGTCATGGCCTCTGAGAGGAATTTTATCAGAGGATATAAAGTTTCTTTTAGGTCCCCTTCCCTTCTTCATTATCCATCCTTTTTTTTTATCCACTATGGTTTTATGCCAAGAGCTGTATGGTCAAAAAGGGTATGGAAGATAAGAGAGAAGTGGAATGGAGTGCCCTGTTGATTTTCTGCATTTGAAGCTTTATACTCTTATACTCCATAATGAATTTAGATAAATAAAATAAATTATAATTTCTATGATGCGATTCTGTGCATCCTGGCTGCCTTTTTGCTCCCCCTGCTGCCTTTCATCTTTATCCTAGCCTAAACCGTAAATCCTAGCACTGGCTTATTTTAGGGTAATAAAAGGTAACTAAGCTAAAGTTGCAAGTTGAAACAAATCTACTTCACTTGTGCTTTAAGCAAAATTTCACATTTTTTGTCGTGTTCACTTACAAAAGTTCAGTAGCGTCTACTTCACACGTGCATGAAGAATATTTTAACTACGTAGGTTCACAAAATGTGAATACTAATCTTCAATATATACAAACATTTTCTGACATACTAGGAAATTCCCAAGCCCTCTTTTGGACCCCCCTAACCTGGATACGATGTACTCCCTACACCCCTCTCAATAATTATGACATCAGGTCATAATTATTTGGAAAGACACGAGAAGGTAGAATTCCAAAGCTTCGACATGTAGGGAAAGAAGCAGTTGTCAGAATGGCTCACCCTTGAGTTGCCGGCCATACAATAATCATGTGATGCAGCCATCTTGCCGAGCATTACATGGTCTAGCTATAGGTAGGGGCACACAAAGAGCCTGTTCTCGGAAGCAAAAGCCAAAGTAATAATCTATAGAAGAGGGAAAGTGAACTAACATAGCAGCTTAGGGAAAGGAGGGTAGGGGGTCAAGTATTGAAAGTGAAGCTTGCATTCAGCACAGTCATTAGGTCAACCCAGTCCAATATTCCTGCACCCACATTGCCGAATGTCCCAGCCACACCATGAGTTAATTGAGAAAGGAATCATCATATCCCAATAACCCATCCCATTCTGTCACCCAGGGTCTCTGAGAGGGAGAAGGAGGTTGGGGGTGGGGATTTAACTGGATAAAAACAGGATGGCTAATGGAGAAGGGAAGGGCAAAAATGCTATAACAGATAAAGTTGCCAGTATTAAGAATTGTACTCAAAACCTTGAAAACATAATGGTCTGCAGTTTTTATCCGTCTTTAGAGAACAGTTTTCACAAAATTACTTGAAAGTCCTACAAGTTTATGCTCAAGATAATAACATTAAGGCATGTCTATAAATATAAACTTCAAAAGTGTTAAGTGAAAGTGTAAAACGTAAGGTACTAATAGTTCAGAGATATCCCGTAATTAATCTATTCAATTTCAATTTGTTTCGTTAGGTATGACTAAAGACCCTAATATTAAGGTTGTGATAATCCAAATGCATAACATCATCTTAACAAATATTGAACACTAGTGTGTGTGACAGTCATGTATAGTGGTCAGTGGCTGATTCTTTCTATAACGAATCATTACTAACAAGTTCTACTGACATAACACATCATTAAAGATAAGATTACAAAGTTATATAACTGGACGTTGCCATTACAAATGAAGAACGTTATCTTTAGTACTTCACTCAGATAAAGGGCCATATCAACCCAGGTGTTATTGTTCATAATCCTATCGGCTTTTTGTACATATTATCTTTTTTATGTTAGCTAAGACGGCACGGTCAACTCAACCCCTAATTGAAACCAACTCCTGAACCCTATAT
>JAUUDZ010023937.1:0-11193 GCA_032361705.1 Panulirus versicolor | reverse complement strand
CGTACCTACAGACAGCAGGACCAGCACATACATGCATACAGCAGGACCAGCACGTACATACGCACATACAGGAGGACCATCACATATATACATGCAGCGGGAACAGCACATTCATACATAAAGCAGGACCAGCACATGCATATATACACAGGACCAGCATGTACACACATACAGCGGGACCAGCACATACATACATACATACAGCATGACCAGTACATACATACATACAGCAGGCCCAGCACGTACATACAAACAGCAGGACCAGCACATACATAGATACATACATACATACATACATACATACATACATACATATACATACATACATACATACATACATACATGCATACATACAAACATACAGCACGACCAGCACATACATACATACAGCAAGACCAGCACATATATACATACAGCAGGACCAGCACATATATACATACAGCAGGTCCAGTACGTACATACACACAGCAGCATCACCATATACATACATACAGCAGGACCAACACATACATACATACATACATACATAGAGCAGGACCAGCACATACATACATACAGCCGCACCAGCACATACATACATTACTGCAGGACCAGCATATACATACAAACAGCAGGACGAGCACATACATACATACATACTGCAGGACCAGCACGTATATACATAAAGCAGGACCAGCACATACATACATATAGCAGGGCCAGCACATACAAACATACAGCACGACCAGCACATACATACATACAGCAGGACCAGCACGTACATACATACAGTAGGATCAGCAAATACGTACATGCAGCAGGACCAGCACATACATACATACAGCAGGACCAGCATGTACATACATACAGCAGGACCAGCACATTCATACATACATACATACATACATACATACATACATACAGCAGGACCAGCACGTACATACATACAGCAAGACCAGCTCATACATACATTCAGCAGTACCAGCACATGTATACATACAGCAGGACAAACACATACATACATACATACAGCAGGACCAGCACATACATAAATACTGCAGGACAAACACATACATACATACAGTAGGACTAGCACATACATACATACATACATACATACATACAGCAGGACCAGCACATACATACATACAACAGGCCCAGCACGTACATACAGACAGCAGGACCAGCACATTCATACATACAGCAGGACCAGCACGTACATACGCACATAGAGGAGGACCATCACATACACACACGCAGCGGGAACAGCACATTCATACATACAGCAGGACCAGCACATACATACATACATAGAGCAGGACCAGCACATACATAAATACTGCAGGACAAACACATACATACAGCAGGACCAGCACATACATACATACATACATACATACATACACACAGCAGTACCAGCACATACATACAAACAGTACAAACGAACAGAAGGTCTTATCATGTTGATCAGCCGTGAACCCCGTCTTCTCCCTCTAGGTCCGTCCCAGTGGGTCAGCGACTTCCCTCTGTGTGGTGGCTCACGCCAGTCTCCCATCAACCTCGACCCCTTTGATGCCAAGCCATTGATCTCCTCACCATTTGTCTTCACGAATTATGACTCCTTCCCGTCCAGCGCTACCATCATGAACAACGGTCACACAGGTACCATGATACTCCTTTC
The DNA here is from genome assembly GCA_032361705.1 of Panulirus versicolor. Classification (NCBI taxonomy): domain Eukaryota; kingdom Metazoa; phylum Arthropoda; class Malacostraca; order Decapoda; family Palinuridae; genus Panulirus; species Panulirus versicolor. The sequence goes on along the minus strand of JAUUDZ010023937.1, from coordinate 9,533 downwards.
CTGAGACCCAGGTACGCTGGGACTTCCTCCTCCTGACTCAGATGAGCCATTGCTAGCTTTAAGTGACTCAAATGCTCCTTGTGTAACTTTTTGTAACTCAGATGTTGCCATTACTAGCTATCAATTTCGAACGCCTTATGGTGTCTGCCTGTAATGATTTACTTAAGCTGTTGTTTGTTCTCAGTAACTAAATTCGCCCATTGATAACTTTAGTGACAGATGGGTCACTCATAGCGCTACGTGACTCGGAGAAACCGTTGCTAGTGACTTTAAGGTTGAACGTTTTCATTTTTCAGCGACTCTGGGTAACCCAGTACGCATTTCGCTTGCTTCTAGCAGATGGTGAACTTTTGGGGGCTTAGCAAATTCCAGTAGCTCAGAGCCCCTAAGTTTCTGGTGACCCGGATGAAATGTACTTACCTTCTAGTGACTCATAAAGGATATAACTTCCTTTCATGGATTTGTATATGAAGTTCCTAGTTTGTCTTAAGTGGGTTGATGTTACTAGCCTATGGTGAGTCAGTTTAGGGGCTATTAGCATCTTGCGACTCAGGTAGGTCGCTACTAAACACCAATAACTAAGATAAGGTGCTGTTAACCTACAGTAACTCTGGAGGGCGCTACTAGACACTGGTGACTGGGGAAGGGCGTCACTAGCTTCCTGTCACTCAGGTGGGACGCTACTAACCTCCAGTACTCAGGTGGGACACTGCTAGCTTTCAGTGAAACAGATAGGACGCTAGTACCCTCCAGGGACTCAGATGGGGCACTGCTAGCGTCCAATTACTCAGGCGGGACGCCTCTCGTGACTCAAATGGGACACTGATAGCCTCCGGTGACTCAGGTTGGGCATTACTATGCTCCAGCACCTCAGATGGGGCACTACTAGCCTCCAGCGATTCAGACGGGACAGTTCTAGACTCCAGTGACTCGGGCGCTACTACCCTCCAGTAACTCAGGGCACTACTAGCCTCCAGGTTGGGTGGTACTATGCTCCAATGACCCAGCCGAGACACTACTAACCTCCAGTGACTTACGTAAGGCATTGCTAACCTCCAGTGACGCAGATGGGGCACTACTACCCTCCAGTGACTCAGATGGGGCACTGCTACCCTCCAGTGACTCAGATGGGGCACTACTAGCCTCTAATGACTCAGTAACTCCGTTACGGTGCTACTAGCCTCTAGTGACACAAGTGCGGCACTACTAGACTTCAGTGACTCAGATGGGACACACCTAGCCTCCAGTACTCAGAAGGGGAGCTACTAGTCTCCAGTGAATCGGGTGGGGTGCTACTACCCTCTAATGACTCAGATGTGGCGCTGCTAGCCTCCATTGATTCAGATGGAACACTACAAGCCTCCGGTGACTCGTGACTAGGTAACAGTGACTTAGATGGGGTATTACTAGCTTCCAGTAAATCAGATGGGATGCCATTAGCCTCCAGTGACTCGAATCGGTAGCTACTAGCCTCCAGTGACTCGGGTGGTACACTACTAGCTCCAGTGACTCAAGTGGGCCACTACTACTAGCCTCCAGTGACTCGGGTGGTACACTGCTTGCCTCCAGTGACTCAAGTGGGCCACTACTACTAGCCTCCAGTGACTCAAGTGGGCCACTACTAGCCTCCAGTGACTTAGGTAGGACACTTTTAGCCTTGAGTGACTCACATGGGAGCTACTAGCCTCCAGTGACTCAGCTGTGGCGTTACTACCCTCCAGTGACTCTGATGGAACACTACAAGCCTCCAGTGACTTAAATGGGTCGGAACAGGCTCCAGTGACATGAATAGAACACTGTTAGCCTCCAGTGACTCAGAAGGGTCACTACTAGCCTCCAGTGACTCAGGTGGGCCACTATCAACTTCCAGTCACTTAAAAGGGGCACCACTGGCCTCCAGTAACTTGAGAGAAGTGTTACTAGCCTCCGGTCAATCAAGAATTACGTTACTAGCCTCCAGTGACTCAAGTGGATCCCAACTAGACTCCAGTGACTTAGATGGATTGCTACTAGCCCCCAGGGACTCAGATGCGGTACTACTAGCCTTTAGTGATTGATTTAGGGTTTTACTAACCTCCAGGGACTCAGGTGGGGCGTCACTAGCATCCAGTGACTCAAGTAAGGCGCTTCTAGCCTCCAGTGACTTAGATTGGGCGCTACTAGCCTCCAGACTCACATGGAACACTATTAGCCTCCAGTGATTCAGATGGGTCGAATCTAGGCTCCAGTGACTCAGTTGGAAAGCCAATAGGCTCCAGTGACTCAAGTGGGGTTTTGCTTGGCTCTAGTGACTTATATGGGTCACTACTAGCCTCCAGTAAGCTGGATAGGGTGCTGCTGCCCTCCAGTGACTTGGATGAAGGAGCGTTACTCGCCTCCAGTGACTCAGATAGGGTGCTACAAGCCTCCAGTGTCTCAGATGTGACATATTCGCCTCCAGTGACTCAGGTGGGTTACTACGAGCCTCCACTGACTCACATGGAGCGCTGCTATCCTCTAGCGACTCAGATGGAGAGTTCCTAGTCTTAAGTAACTTGGATGGGTTGTTACTAGCCTCCAGAGACTCGGATGCGTTACCACTAGCCTCCAGTGACTCAGGTTGGGCACTACGAGCCTCCAGGGACTCAGGTGGAGCGCTACTAGCCTCTAGTGAGTCAAGTGGGGAGTTTCTAGCCCCCAGTAAGTTGGACGGGTTGCTACTAGCCTCCAGAGACTCTGATGGGTTGTTACTAGTCCCCAGTGACTCAGGTAGGCTCCGAGTGTCTCGGATTGGGTGCTACTAGCCTCCAATGATTCAGGTAGGATACTGCTAGGCTTTAGTGACTCGGATGGGATTTTACTTGGCTTCAGTGACTCAGGTGGGGCACTTCTAGCCTCCAGTGACTTGGGTGCAATGCTCTTAGCCTCCAGTGACTCGGGTGAGGTACTATTGGCCTCCAGCGACTCAGATAAAGCGCTAGTCTCCACGAACTCATTTGGGTCTCTACCATTCTCCAGTGGCTTAGATGGGGTTCTTCTAGCTTCCAATGATCCAGGTGTGGTACTAATCTCCTCTAGTAGTTCAAGTAGGGCACTACTAGCCTCTAGTATCTCAAGTGGGACACTTCTTGCCTCCTTTGACTCAGATGAGGCGTTACTAGCTTCCGATGATGCAGTGACCCAGGTGGTTCACAACTAGGCTGTAGTGACTCAGGTAGGGCACTACTAGCCTCCATGACTCAAGTGGGTGCTTATTGCATTCATTGATTCAGATGGGGCGCAACTAGTTACTAGCCTCTAGTGACTCGGATGTGACTCTGGTAAGGCAGTAGCCTCCAGGAACTCGGATGGGATGCTACTAACGTTTAATGTTTCGGCTGGGGTGCTACTAGCCTCCAATGACTCATGTTAGGCACTACTAGCTTCCATTGACTCTAATGGAACACTACTATCCTCAAGTGACTCAAATGGGAAACTACTTACTCTCAGTGACTTAGGTGGGGAACTACTAGCTTCCAGTGACTCGGGAAGAGCGTTACTAGCCTCCAGTAACTCAAGTAGGGTGCTACTATCCTCCAGTGACTCAGATGGACATTACTAGTCTCCAGTGACTGAATTGGATGCTATCAGCCTTCAGTAACTTGGATACAGTGCTACTAGCCTCCTGTGATTCAGGTAGAGCACTAGCCTATGGTGATTCAGATGGGGTGCTACTAGCCCCCAGCAACTCGAATGTGGCGCTACATGGTAGCAAGGAATGTATAGAATTTGTCGTCATAATAATAGACAGGTGTGACCCGTTGCCATAGTACAACAGGGAAGAGTAACTGTCTGAAAGAAGAGCATAGTGGCATTGATAATTCCCCAGAGAATCTTAAGAACTCAAAAAAATATACAATTACGACAGTGACGCACTTCTCAGATATAGTAAAGTACTGTTAAAAGAGGATTTCAGTCATAAGGGGATAGAATGGGGAGAAATTGATTCTCATGGAGACGGGGGAGGGGGGGGGGGTCATGAAGACGCAAGTTCTTTGAGTGCATACAAGAAAGCTCAGACCTGTACGTCAGTAAACACCGTGATGAAAGGAACTGATGCTCTATCATTACTGGAGCTCGTCTTCGTACAGAGTGACATGGGGGTGAAGAATATCACATACGATGCAACACTTGGAAAAGGTGACCACATCATGTTTCAGTCTGATTATGTGGTACATGGGGGTGTAAAAAAAAAAAAAAAGAGCAGAGATGAGACCAGATTCAGAGATGTTACAGTGGAAACTACACAGAACCGAACAGTTTCTGTGGCAGCATAACCTGGGAAGCAGTTCAGTAGCCAGGATCCAGGGCGTTGTAGGAGAAGGGCGCAGGAACTTTACAGTGAAGGAGTAGGAACACGGGTACCTCTAGCCTCGAATGCAGAGGAAAGACTAAAAAAAAAAAAAAAAGAAATAGGAAGGAGTGGTTCAGTAAAGGGTGTTATAAAGCAAAGGGGCTTCGCGGTGTGCTTTGAGGCAGACAGCCAGCCAGTGTTTATAAGGTATCAGAGAGCGAGACGCGAGTATGATACGATTAGAAAGAAGGAAGAAAGAAACGTGGAAAAGAATGTAGTGGTCAAGGCAGTGAGGGGATAGTCCAAACTTCTCTACAAATACATCAGAAGTAAATTATCAGTTACACAGCAGACGATTAATCTTAGGGATTCACAAGGGAAGAGTTATAGTGGATGAAGCCGAGAGAAGCAAGAAAATCAGTGACAAGTTCAAAAGCGTTTTCACAGTGGGAGACACTCAAGTCCCCGACATCAGTAGGATGGAATACACAAGAAGCCTTGGAAAACGTTGAAATATTCATATAAGACATAGAATACTAACGGGTCTCGACCATGTAAGACTGGCAGGCCTGATGAAATTTCAGCACTTGTGTTGGTGATGACGTGTGCACCCGACTGATCACTTGGAACGCTACGTTAGCAAGAGGACAAACGTCGTACTGAACCACAGACCGGTCCCTCCCGACCACTGTAGTGGGTAAGGTAATGACAAACACAATTAGAAATAAAATGCAGATGAGAAACCGGTACTAGTTGCTGGTGACACAGCTTGACCGATGCTAGCTACTGGTGAGTCAGCTTGACCGGTGCTACCTACTGGTGAGTCGGCTTGACCGATGCTAGCTACTGGTGAGTTAGCTTGACCGGTGCTACCTACTGGTGAGTCGGCTTGACCGATGCTACCTACTGGTGAGTTAGCTTGACCGGTGCTAGCTACTGGTGACTCGGCTTAACCGGTGCTAGCTACTGGTGACTCGGCTTAACCGGTGCTAGCTACTGGTGAGTCAGCTTGACCGGTGCTAGCTACTGGTGACTCGGCTTGACCGGTGCTAGCTACTGGTGAGTCAGCTTGACCAGTGCTAGCTACTGGTGAGTCAGCTTGACCGATGCTAGCTACTGGTGAGTCGGCTGGACTTGTACTAGTTTTTAGTAACTTAGGGAAATCTTTACTAGCTACTGGTGCTTCGAGTGAACCGGTAGTATTTACTGATAACTCTGGCGGACGGTACTAGCTACTGGTGATTCGAATAGGCCTAACTAGATACCGATGAGTCAGGTACGCAGTTGCTAAATACTGGTGATTTAGGTAGACAAATATCGCTTTCTTATGACTAAGGTGAGGCACAAGCTTCAGGTGACTCAGGTAAGTCTCTGCTAGCTTCTCGTAAGTCGCCACTAGCTTCTGGTGAATCAAGTGAATTGCTGCTAGCTTTTGGTGACACACGTTAGTCGCCACTAGCTTCTGGTGACTCAACTGGTTGGCCACTAGCTTCCGGCGACTCAGCTAAGTTGTAACTAGCCTCTGATGTCACAGGTGAGTCGTCACTAACTTCTGATGGCTCAATCACCACTAGCTCGTGGTGACTGGTGAGTCGCCACTTGCTTCTGGTGACTCAAGTCAGTAAGTCACCGCAAGTTTCTGATGACTTAGGTGAGTCTCCAGTAGCTTCTAATGACTCAGGTGAGTTGCCCCCGGCTTCTGGTGACTCAGGTAAGCCATTACTAGCTTCTGGTGACTCAAGTGAGTCTCCAATAGCTTCTGGTGACTCAGGTGTGTTACCACTGACTTCCGGTGGCTCAGGTGGGCCATTACTAGCTTCTGGTGATTCGGATAGGACAATAATAGCTTCTAATGACTCAAGAATACTATTAATAGCTCCAGTGCATGTACGAGGCCTGCATCTCCTGCTAATGACTCAATCACCGCTTGATAATAATACCATGAGAGTGAGCTATCATAATTACTTCAAAATGGAAAGAGAGAAGAGTAACAAGCATTTGAATTAAGGAGATATTTTGATCCTAGTCTGTAAATGTTTTAAGTTTGGCTTATGAAATGGAAAGGCCTGATTTATATACTCTTGAACTATGTTCTTAAGTAAGGAAGACCAATGAGAGAGAGAGAGAGAGAGAGAGAGAGAGAGAGAGAGAGAGAGAGAGAGAGAGAGAGAGAGGTAAAAGTCCATGTTCTGCCGGCAGCCCAGGTGATGCTGGACACGGCGTATGTGCCCACAATATCTGGAGGCGGACTGGCAGGGAACTACGCCTTCCTGCAGTTCCACTTCCACTGGGGCGCCGACAACACCGTGGGGTCTGAGCACACCATCAGAGAAAAGAGGTGAGGTATTATGGCAACGAGGGGACCCACTGGTTGTGGGGACTATGGCAGGTGGAGGGGAACCTGGTGGAATGTAAAGACTATGGCAGGTGGATGGGATCACGGCAGACCGTGCATACCATAGCAGGTGGAAGAGAGCCAGGTGGACAGAAAGAACTAGGGCAGGTGTAGGGAACCAGGTGGACTATGATGACTATGGCAGATGGAATAGAGCCAGTTAGACTGTGGGGAGTACGACAGATGGAAGGAACCTAGGTGGACTGTAGAACCCATGGCAGGAGGAAGGGATCTAGGTGGAATGTAGGACATATGACTGATGGAGGGAACCCATGTATATTGTGGGGACTATGACAGGTGGATTTAACCCAGGTGACTGTAAGGACTATGGCTGGTGGAAGGAAGCCAGCTGGACCGTAAGACCAGTGGCAGGTGGAGGGGACCCAGGTGCACTATGGAGAGCATATCAGGTGGAAAGTAACCAGATGGATTGTAAGACCTGCGGGAGGTGAGGAGAGCCGGGCACACTGTGGGATTATGGCTGGTGGAAGGAATCCAGGTGGACTGTAAAGCCTATGGCAGGTGGAAGGGACCCAGGTGGACTGTAAAGCCTATGGCAGGTGGAAGGGACCCAGGTGGACTGTAAGGACTACAGTAGGTGGAAGAGATCCAAGTAGATTCTGGAGACTATGGCAGGTGGAAATGACCCGGGTGGATTGTAAGGTCCACTGTAGATAGAAGGCGACCAAGGTAGACTATGGGGACTATTGCAGATGGAATGAAGCCAGGTGGATTGTAAGGACTAAGGCAGGTGGAATGAAGCCAGGTGGACTGTAGGGACCAAGGTAGATGGAATGAACTCAGGTAGAGTGTGGGAACCATGGCAGGAGGACGGGTGCCTCAGTTCACTTTCTCTCTTCTATAGTCATTACTCTGGTTTTTGCTCCCTAGAGCTGGCTGTTTTGTGATCCTCCACCACTAGGTAGACCACACAATACTCAGCAAGCTGCTGCGTCACACGATTACCCGGTGGCCATCGGCAACTCAAGGGTGGGCCGTTTTGATAACTGCTTCTTTCCCTACACATCGAAGCTTTGGGACTCTACTTTCTCATGTCTTTCCCAATAAGTGTGACCTGGCACATTTTAAAAGATGAGTTTTTCACTTCCTCCAGAATTCGTAAATACTTTCCCTTGTCTTTTCTTTTTCCTTTTCATAATTCACCCTATATTTCAGTTAAGGCCCGGCCTTGATGTGGACTTTTGTTTGTGACTGGAGTCCTCAACATGAAAATAAAGGCGGAAGGGACCAAGATTGACTGTGGGGACTACGGCAGGTGAAAGTGACCCAGGTGGACTGTAAGGACTATGGTAGAAGGAAGGGATCCGGGTAGATTTTGGGGGCTATGGCAGGAGGATGAGAGCCAGGTACACTGTGGTGATTATAGCAAGTAGAAGTCGGGACTGTAAGACTTAGGGCAAGAGGGAGTTAGCCAGGTGGAGTGTGGCACATGGCAGGAAGGGTCCCAGGTACACTGCGGGGAGTATGGCAGGTGGAAGGGACTCGGGTGGATTGTACGACCTATGGCTGATGGAGGGGACCCAGGTACACTGTGGGGAACATATCAAATGGAAGGGAGCCATGTAGACTATAAGGACAGTGGCAGGTGGATGGTTTCCAAGTAGACTGTGGGGACCATAACAGGTGAAAGGGAGCCAGTTGGAGTGTAAGGACTATAGTATGTGGAGGAGACCCAGGTAGATTGTGGCGTCTGTGGTAGGTGAGAGTGACTCAGTTGGACTGTAAGGACTATCGTAGGTTATGGGGGACTCAGGTAGACTATAGGGAATATTGTCCTGATGGCATCCATCCCCGTGTACTGAAAGTGTGTGTCTGAACTTGCACCTGTGCTTGCTAATCTGTTTCATTTGTTTAAAACCCTCACTTTACAGGAAGAGCTAAGTCTGCCTCTAAGAGACTGGGTGTCCTGTTTAGATGTTGAAACACCTTTTCTTCTGAACAGTTGCTCAGTTTATACAAGGGATTGATTCTAAACATGACCCTCTTGCCCTACGCCGGCACACTGCTGCGTCACATGATTACTGTGAGGCCATCAGCAACTCAAGGTTGGCTGTTTTGACAACCGCTTCTTTCCCTTCACGTCGAAGCTTTGAAACTCTACCTTCTCATGTCTTTCCCAATAACTATAACCTGGCACATTTCAAGACATGTTTTCCACATCCTCCAAAATTTGTGAACACTTTCCCTTGTCTCTTCTTTTTCATTTCATTATTCTCTCTAGATATCAATTACGACCCGGCCTTGATGTGGACTTTTGTCCGTGACTGGAACCTTCACCTTAAAAAAACAATAAAAGCCGTGGGAATTATGGCTGGTGTAAGAAAGCCAGATTGACGGTAAGGACTATGGAGGATGGAATGGACCCAGGTAGATTGTGATGACTTGCAGGTGGAAGGTAACCAGGTGGACTGTAGGGACTATGGTAGGTGGAAGGGACCCACAAAATTTGCACATAAACTTTGACCTTTCATGTTTCTGTGATATGCCATTAATGACTGCTATCATTTCTTTCTTGAACCTGTTCCCCTTGTCACACGGTAATAGAGATAAAGCTCCTGGTAGGACAGAGAAACTGATGTATTTGTTAATGTTGTTGTGATGTGCAGATTCCCAGCTGAGTTGCACCTGGTCCACTACAAGACAGAGTACGGCAGCGTGGAGGAAGCTGTCAAGTACGAGGATGGTTTGGCTGTGCTGGGCATCAACCTAATCATCAGTCCCCTCCCAAACTCTAAACTCAAGGGAATCATCGCTGGTCTTTCTAACATCCACAAGGCTGGTAAGTATTCCTGTTGAATGTGTTTG
>JAUUDZ010023926.1:0-11194 GCA_032361705.1 Panulirus versicolor | reverse complement strand
CACACACACACACACACACACACACACACACACACACGCACACACACACACGTACTAAGTGAATGATCATAATTAGAAAATGGAATTCAACCGTGCAACGATACGCTCTAGGGTACATCTATCACACTATATGGTAAATCAGTCCTGCATTCTTAGTGTACCGAACAAACGTAAATCGCTGAATGTTCCTCCAAGACCAGCAAACATTTACATCCCACATTCACCACCCTACATACAAGCCTCCGCAACAGCAGCACGTTATACATCCTTGTGCATGTGAATACTAGGCAACAATCACGCATCATACACACTTCTGCGTATGAAATCCACGTTACAACCGTATAGTAGACACACTTATGGGTATTGAAATCTATATACTCTACATTAAGTTTCTTTAATCTCCATCGTACTTAATCATGTAAATATAGAAAAACAAACGTAAACCCCTTCATGAATAGCCGAGGAAAATATACATCAGTCTATACTCCAATGAGGGAATTGATATTTTCATGAATTTGAAAACTAACTCGAAGCAGCAGCTACAGGGAGACAAGATGAAAAGTTTTTAAAAACTACGGAAGAGTTGACTGGACGATTACAATTTCGGAAAAGTAAGTTGGGCGAGATGAAGGTAGATGTTCTGTGCAAGTAAAACTATGCTCAAGGGGAAGGTGGAAGAATAGTTTAAAATGTCCAAGAGTTTACTCATAAACTGTACAAGAGTTTCATCCAGGATAGAGATGATGGAAACATATATACGAAAAATGTTATTAGATAATATGTCCATTATTACACGTCAGCCCACATCCTCAGGTGAAGTTAGGGCTTGCTGTTGCTGATGACCACGAGTCCCATTCGGCAGTTGTTGTCGCCTCTCTTCCCTGGGTTATCAAGGCGATGACCTTGTCTCCGGGTGTTAAGGGAAGTTCTGGATGAGGGTTGGTAAATGGAAACCAATTTGGCGAGGCAATCTCGAAGTCTTTCTTACACAGATTGCACATAAAGTCATTCATTCTAACACAAGCGCCCAAAGGTAACATATTCCGACGTATCAAGGGCCTGAAGAGGGACCCATACGTGCATTCAGCTGTTACCTTTACCTCGACGATATCGCCATCTTCCAGTAGACGCTTCCACATAGAATATAACATGTGGAACTGGTGCGCGCACCTGATAACAGAGGGAATGATATCTTCGCTGACGTCGTCCACGTGCCAGTATGGATCTAATGCGATACTATCCAACTTGGAAGGTAAACTGTGCACGATGTTGGTGACGAGACGTGAACCTGGCAGCTTCTTTCTTAGCTGCGCAGAGACAAACTGGTGGGAAGACAGATTACTATATTCTGAGGAGGAAGGTCTTTTTCTCAGGACCCAGACAGCTGGAGACGTATCGTTCGTACCCTGCACATTCTTTGCATCGCCATCGGCTTCGATCTCGTAAACCTTTTTCTTGTCACCGATGACAAACGATACCGTTTCCCCAATACTGGAAAGAGATGTTACTTGACTTAGACTTCCAACGTCCACCCACTGCTTTTCTGTCACATATTGAGGTGGAGCGAGATAAACCCTGTTTGTCTTTGCTGGAAGAACGTATGGTAGCATCTACCACTGCTCTAAGTTCCAGCAGCCCAACAAAAGGAGTCCCTTACTGTAGGCATCGTGCGCTGCTTCCGAGAACAGTTCTGCGTAGGGGAAGGAGCTGGTTGAGGAGCATAAGGTTAGATTTTCTCCACGGAAGTACTCCTCCATGAACCATTTGACACATTTGATATCCCCCGTCCTCTTATTGTGCTGAGGAGTGATTAGGTTACAGAACAGAGAAGCAGCTCCAGCAGCAGTAACAGTCTTGGCTATCAGTGCATTCATCAGTTGTTCTGTACAAACAATATTGTCTGAAGGTTGCCACCAGCGGAGATTCTTTATAGCCATGCAAGTGCTACTTAGTTGTACGTGCACAATGACGCCTACGTGTGGAGCACTTTCCTTTACCTTCGTGGCTAACTTTAACACTCGGGAATCAGCATGCGATGCGTCCGCCTCGCTACTGTTGACAATGATGACTCTGTCGTTACGCCCAGGGATGTTGTCTCTAAGCAGATTTTTCAGGATAGAGGACGTGATCTCAGGTGTATGTACGACAGTTACATTTTTCATATCTAACTTCTCTGTTCCCTTAGTCTCGGATACAACCAACACCTCACCTTCACCTTTTGAGAAATCCATTAAGAATTTCGATAACTTATCAATTGTTCCACTCCACAACAGCAATATACGGGACCTTTCATCTGGCTTATGAAGAAAATCCCATGTCATGCAGGATCGTACGAGACTGATTCTTTTCTGTAGCCAGGGGATCGCTGTCAGGAAAAATAGACAGGCGAGTATCTTAGAGCCATGTATATCAGGTGTCATTTCCCCGTACCCTATCGTGGAGACGGAAACCAAGGTCATATATAGGTAAATGAAGGAGGAATCCGGGGAGATGTCTTCTTCATTAACACATTCACCCAGACGAGTCTCCTCAGCAAACTCCACCATGCTGGCCATAACTGTGAAAACAACTAAGGTACCCACGACAGCCCGCAGGAGCTTACCTCGTCTGCCAAATAAGTCGTAGAACTCCTGCACTGTATGATAGTACCCCAGTCTGACCAAGGATAGGAACTCGTACCCGTACAAGTACATGTTGATCTTTATCTCCCAGATAGTATGCACCATCAGCCAGGACTCGACGAACGTCGCCAAGCCCTCCTGCCGGTTCTCATGCAGGAACACGAGGATGATCCTGATGAAGAAGAAGACGTTTATGATCCGCGTCAACGTTAACGTCCACTGTCCGCTTATCCCGAAGAGGTACAGGTCAGAGAGCGTTGCCACGACGTAAATCATGATCGCGTAGACCTTGTGGAGGAGGCGGAACTCCGACCTGATGAGGGGCTTCTTTTTCTGCAGGAAACTCTCCAGCACCGCGAACATCAGCACCATCAGCGCCGCCGCGAGGATGTGGTACCTGACGTCAAAGTACCTCAGCGCCTCAGAACAGTTGATAACCTTAACCATTCTGAATAGTTTCTAATTTCTATGATATTAGAAACTTTTATAATTTGGTGGGCTGAAGAGAAGTGGAATGGGATTTTTTGTCAAACACGTATATTAAGTTATAGCCCGAGCGACCGCAGGCGTGAGCAGGTCCTCACGTGTGGGTCTGTGGGTCTCCACCGTACCTCGTCTGCAGGTCCTAGTCAAGAAAGTTGTTTCTTCTGTCACAAAAGGTAAGATCTCCTCACAAGCCTGGGTTCGAATCCTGGGCATACTAGTCAGCCCATACTCAACCTAGGTATTAATCTTTCCTGAATAGTTGATCAATGAATGGGTACATGGATGTTATGAATTGGCTAGTAAGATGTCTCCATCTTCTGTTTATGATGTAGAAAACTCGTATTTGTGTTGGTTAGATTAAAGGGCTTTTGTATGTATCTGAGTTTATGTTTGTAGAAATGTGAAAGCTGTGTTTGTAATGATATGTATGTATTTGTATAAATGCGTGTGTGTGTGTGTGTGTGTGTGTGTGTGTGTGTGTACTGATTTTTTGCTGTATTGTTTCAGTTCAGAGAAGCTTAGGTTAATTACGTAAGTCATGTCTGTGTGTGTGTGTTGGTAGAAATCCTCAGTTCGTGTTCGCACAGTTCCAATTCTAAGATAAAAAGAAAAGAATAGTGTTACTGTTCGTAGAAAATGCGCGGTTTGTGTTTATTGAACTCCGAGTTTGTGTTCGTAAAAAGCTGAGTTTGTGTCTATAGAAATAAGAATTCATGCTCATAAAAACCCCTTTTTCTTTTTATTCTTTAGTGCGTATTTGAGTTTGCATTCGTGATAAAATCGGGTTGTTCGTAAGAAAAAATAAAGAATCTTGTTTTTCAAGAAAATCCAGTTCTGTATCTGTCAAAAGGTCGATTATGTTTTTGGACCGGAAGACCCGCCTTTGTTCATTTATAGTGAAGGAAGCGACGTGAAGAACATCGTGTAATTCTGGGAAATTTGTAAGCAACCTTTCGCCTGAGGCAGTATTCATTTGGCCGGAATGCTGTTCACGCGTGTGTGAGAGGAGGAGGAGGGGGGGGGGGGGGGTGTGGAAGACAAGCAATTCATTCGAACTGCACCTTCCATCCGAGGTGGCTCATTCTCTCACACTAGCTTCTCTGGATGGATTCGTGGGAGGAACACTGGCTTAGGAAAAACCCTCGTGATTGGCGGAGCTGGTGGTGGAGACAGCAGGTAGCTCATCAAGTGGGTGGAGTGAGGTGCAATTTGTTGTGCCTGTCACAGGTGAGGTGAGGATCGTGAAGACATCCCCTCTACCAACATCATCCACACGGACACAGCGTCTACACCAGCAGTGATGAGGATGTATACTATCCACAACAGCAGCGATGAGGCTGCAGAATATCCACATCAGCAGTGATGCGAATGTACACTACACCAGCAGTGATAAGCATATACACTCTCTACACCGGCAAATATAAGAAAAAATACTATTTACACAAATAGTGACAAACTATATACACCATCTTCATCACAAGGATACATGCCATCTACACTACAAGGATACATGCCATCTTCACCACCAGGATACATGCTATCTACACTACAAGGATACATGCCATCCACACCACCAGGATACATGCTATCAACACTACAAAGATACGTGCATCTACACCACATGGATACATGCCATTTACACCACAAGGATACATGCCATCTACACCGCATGGATACATGCCATTTACACCACAAGGATACATGCAATCTACACTACAAGGATACATGTTATCTACACCACAAGGATACATGCCATCTACACCACAAGGATACATGCAACCTAAACTACAAGGATACATGCCACTACACCACAAGGATACATGCCATCTACAGCACAAGGGTAATCTCCCTAGCCCTCATCAATCGCCTGGAAGTCTCCCCTATTTCCCTCGTTCACATCGAAGCCTTCTTTGTCCCTGTCATTGACCTGAAATACACCTGGGAATTTCTCCAGAACTCATAAGTTACCTGAAGTACCTCCCATGCCCTTAACATTCACTAGAGTATAACCTATACCCCCTAACATTCACCTGCGAGCCCCTCCTGTCCTCATCATATTCACTTGGGTCTTCCAGGTTCTTCTCAACATTCAAATGGCTGGTTGATTTGTGCCGATGTCCGCGGAAAGTTTATTGTGCACCCCCATGCTCATCCTGTGAGTGGTAGCGCAAAAGGATTACAGTGGTCACAAAGGATCTTTGTCAGATCCCATTGGGCAGCTACCCACTTCAAAGAAACTTTTACGAAATCGGTTCATGAGAGGAGATACCAATCTTCCACGTCTTGAAATTTACCGATTGGCTGAAACAAGTGGACCGAGTCTTAGAATTTCAGGTACCTTGTTACTGACAATATAGCTTTGTGCCCTAGTTTCATGGTTTGTTTAAACCTATCTCTAAAAGGATTTATTTTTTTCACATTCTAAGACATGGTGTTCTAGTTTGTGTTCAAATCCCTCACCACACACTTTACAGTTCACATGATGAACATCTCCAGATAAGCCAAAGAGCCAGTAGTACCCATAGCCTAGCCTTAATCTAGCAGTTATAACATCTTGTAATTGTCCCGAATTTATTACCTTTCCCATATACACGATTTACTTAACAAATTTCACCGTGACGGAATATGCTTCTATTTGTGCTTATCTGAACTCTCCTATTTCGTTTGAAACAGTTTTGCGATTTATGATCGACAACCTAATGTTTTCAACAAGCTTCTTTGAATACCAAGCGCAAGATCGACTAAAGCACCAATTTTGTCGTGCTCCCGGAGGCCTATATGAGAGGGAATCCATAACACTTTTTGATTTGAATCCCTTGACCAATAAATTTTGAGCATCTGTCTCTGGCTTCAGAGTCCAACATGTTGCATTCTGATCTCAAGGTAGCAAGAGTAACTAGTGAGGGTGAAGAATCGAAGGTAATCTAACCGTCTGTGGTGATGATTTCTATAAGTTCAAGAACGATGATTATGGAGGACAAATCAGTTGGTAAAGTAAATGCCCAACTGTGTTTTCAAACATTTTTCTACGATAAGTTGAATCATAATACCAGTATATATATCCTGCCCTACCAATGGCAGAGGTGAGAGGTCAGTAAGTACAAGTATGTACACTGGGCTATACTCTTTGCTGTTTAGACTTTCTGTATAAGTTCAAATTATCTGCCATTAAGGCAGGAAATGCTGCTGCTGCTTCCTAATTTTGTACAAAGGTACACTGAGCATTGTCATGCGACTGGCTGTGATTTGGAACCATTTTCAAATATGTTTTTGTACAGATACATTATCAGAATCACCAGGTCGAAGTTTCAGTCCTATCATAAATGTGATCTCAAATTGTTTGATCCTCAATTCTAGGTATACCAAAGTTTCTTCCACATGTTGAGTATTTCAGTGGTCTTCAGCCAGCCAAATATGATTCTTAAGAATACAATCTGCATTTTTCAGTCTATTAAAATCTTTGCTATTATGCGTGGTAATCTACAGAGATATATAGTACAAGGGAAGTACAGGATTAAACCAAACCTGTACCTGCATTGTAACTAGGACTGTTATCCTGCAACAACTTTAAGGGCTTCTAGTCTATCGTCAATTCAGTTTAAGCACACCACCCGCAGTACCTAGGACTGAGATACCAAGGTATTTAAAGGAAAAGATATATAATCAATGGGTTTCTCCTTAATATCCAGTTTAGATGGTCCTCTCCTACCATTACCAATCCTTTTATTGAAGACCTTGATTTTATAAAGCTCTTCTAGAAACGATAAAGCCAAGGCTATCACAGGCGGCGTATGTGTGGTTGAGAACGGTTTGCATTTCGCCATGTGTTTTGGCGAGTGCGAGAATAATGATGTTCAAAGGAAAATCTGGGACTGATTTTTCACTAGTCCCCATCTTTCACCAGAGACTCTCCCCTGTCCCTATCAGTCACTTGGGACGCTCACCTGTACCCATCATTCACATGAAAGTCTCATGTATCCCGGTCATTCATGAGGGAGTCTCTCCTGCCCACATGATTCACCTGGGAGTCTTCCATGTCCTCATCATTCACATAGAAGTCTCCCCTGACCCTATAATTCACCTAGAAGTGTCTCCGGTGTCCCCATCATTCATCTGAGAGTCTACCCTCTCATTATTCACCTAGAAATATCTCTTGTAACCATCATTCACCTGGGAACCTCCCTTGTCCTCATCATTCACCTGGAAGTAAGATATGGCCCTGATATATACATAAGAGATTTCCCTCAGCCAATCAGTCATCTTGGAGCCTCCCAGGCCCTTAAGATTATCTTGAAAGTCTTCCATGTCCCTAATATTCACCTGGCAGTCTCCCCGTCCTCATCGTTCACCTGGGAGTATCAAAGCTCCTAACATACACCTGGAAGACTCCTATGTCCCAGTCAATATCCTTTGAGTGTCCCAGGCCCTTACAATTAACTTTCAGAGTCTCCCATGACCCTAACATTCACCCGGAAGTCTCTTCTGTAATCAGTCTCCTATTTCCCTAGAATTTACTTGGGATCTCCTCTGTCCCTTTGTTTCATCTTCGAGTCTCCCAGGCCCTTACCATTCACTTACGAGTCTCTCCAGTTCTTATTCTACACCTTGCTGTCCTCCAATGCCTTCAACATTGATCTGGAAGTCTCTTTATCCCTTTCACTGATGTGGGAGTCTTTCCAGTCCTTATCATTCCCCCAGAAGTTTCCTCTCGTCCCCATCAGTCACCTGGAAGTCTCTCTTGCCCCCATCATTCGCCAGGATGTCTCTCCTCTCCTCATAATCTACCTTAAAGTCTCTCTCTCTTATCCCCATCAATCTCATACAAGCTTTACCTGTCCCAAACATTAATTTCAATGTCTCCATTTTTCCCATCATTCACCTGGGATTATTGTTCCCATCATTCACCTGGGATTCTCTACTGTTCCCATCATTCACCTGGGATTCTCTATTGTTCCCATCATTCACCTGGGATTCTCTATTGTTCCCATCATTCATCTGGGATTCTCTATTGTTCCCATCATTCATCTGGGATTCTCTATTGTTCCCATCACTCATCTGGGATTCTCTATTGTTTCCATCATTCACCTCGCCAGGATATCTCCCCATTTCCTGCGAGTCACCCTTTCCCTGAGCATTTCCTTGAACGTCTCTTATGCCCTTATATTCATCCAAAAAATCTCCCCTGTCAATATCATTCACCTGGGAATCTCCATTTTTCTTTATTAATCACCTGGTATTCTCCTCTGTCATCATTTGATTACCTGGAAAACTCCATTCTCCTCATCAGTCACCTGTGAGTCTCCCCCTGACCCCATGATTCACCTGGAAGTTTTCCATGCCCCTAATATTCCCCTGGAAGTTTTCCATGCCCCTAATATTCCCCTGGAAGTTTTCTATGCCCCTAACATTCACCTGGAAGTTTTTCATGCCCCTAATATTCACCTGGAAGTTCTCCATGCCCCTAATGTTCCCCTGGAAGTTTTCCATGCCCCTAACATTCACCTGGAAGTTTTTCATGCCCCTAATATTCACCTGGAAGTTTTCCATGCCCCTAATATTCACCTGGAAGTTTTTCATGCCCCTAATATTCACCTGGAAGTTTTCCATACCCCTAATATTCACCCAAGTTTCCTCCATGCATAACACTCACCTGTGACCTCTCTTGCCCTCATAATTCACCCGGAAAACTACCCTATCCTCATCATTTACCTAAGAAGTCTCTCCGATCCCCATCACTCAAGAAGTCTCCCCCTCTCTTCACTACTCACCTGGAAGACTCCCTTGTCCCCATCACTCACCTGGAAGTCTCTCGTTTCCCCATCATTTACCTGGAATTCTCTTCTGTCACCATCATTCACCTGGAAGCTTCACCTGTCCCTAACATACACCTGGGAGACACCAATGTCCTAATCAATCACCTAGAAATCTTCCAGCCCTCAATGTTACCTTGAGAATCTCCAGTGCCACTAACATCACTCTGGACTCTCTCTTATACCCATCATTCACATAAAGTCTCCCATTCCCTTAACTATGTGACCTGGGAATTTTCCCCGTTCCAATCTTTCACCTTAAAGTTTCCCAGCTGCTGATATTCAGTTGTTTGTCTCTTCAGTCCTCATCATTCTCCTGGATGCCTCTCAACGCCATTAGTATTTACCTGGGTGTCTAAGCTGTCACCTTCATCTACCTAAGAGTCTCTCCTCTCCCCATCATTCACCCGAAAGTGTCTTCTGGCTCTACCAAATACATGGAAATTTCACCTATCCCTAACATTCACTTCAAAGTCTCGTCTGTCCTCATCATTCACCCAGGATTCTCCCCTACACACCCCTGAAATGTCTCCCCTGTCCTAAACATTCACCTGGAATTCTCCCATACCCCTAATATTCTCCTGGGAATCTCTCCTGTCCTCATTACTCACCTGGAAATCTCACCTATCCCATGAGTCACCCAGAGGTTTCCCCCTTTTCCCTAACATTCACCCGGATGTCTCCCCTGCTCCATCATTCACTCGGAGGTCTCTCCTGTTCCCAGCATATACCTGAGAATCAACCCTGGATTCATCATTCAGTTGCTAGTCTACCCTATCGTATCTTTCACTCGTATGTTCCACTGTTTCCATCATTCACATGGAAACCTCCTCCTCCTCTGTCCCCGCCATTCACCTGGATGTCTCCCTCTGTCACCATCATTCGACTGGAATTCTCCCCTGTCTCCATAATTCTCCTGGAAGCCTCTTCTGTCCCCATCTTTCGCCTGGAAGTCGGGTTCCCTGTCTCCATCGTTCACCTGGTAGTCTCCGCTGTCCCCATCATTTACCTGGAAATCTCACCGTCCTCATCCATTACATGAAGATCTCGTTTGTCACTCTCATTCACCTGGAAGTCTCCCCCCCCCCCGATCATTCACCTAGAATTATAACCTGTCCCCAGTATTTACTTGAAAGTCTCCTTCGTCTCCATCGTTCACCTGGAATTCTTCCCCGCCTACATGGTTTACCCGAGTCTCCTCGGTTCTCAATATTTACCTAAAAGTCTCCCACCCTCTAACTTTTTGCTGGAAGTCTCCTCTGTCTCCGTAGTTTACCTGGGAGTCTCCTATGTTCGTAATATTCACCTTAGAGTCTCTCAAGTCCCTTACATTCACCTGGGAATCTCCCATGTCCTTATCATTCACCTGGAAGTCTCCCATACCCATAACCATTGACCTGGGAACTTCTTTTTCCCCTGTCATTCACTGAGAATGTCTCATGCCCTTAACATGTACCTATTATTTTTTCATCCTCATCATTCACCTGGGTGTCTCTCATGTACCCATCAATCACCTTAGACTCTCCTTACCCTTAACATTTACTTGAGTCTCCCCCATCCCCTTAACATTCATTTGGGAATCTCTCCTGTCCTAAGTATTCACCTGGAAGTCTCCCACCATCCTGATATTCACCTGGAATCTCCCTTGTCCTCATCATCCACCTGGAGGTTTCCAGGACCCATGCCATTCAACTGGGAGTTTCTTTTTTCCCACTCATTCACCAGTTAGTCCCCCATGCCCTAAACAATAACTTTAGGGTCTCACATACCCCTTAACATTCACCTCGGAGTTTCTTCTGTCCTCGTGATTCCCTGGAAGTCTCCCATGACCCCACATGCACCTGGGGGTCTTCCTTGTGCCCATCATTCACCCAGGTGTCTCTCGTACCCCTGACACTCACTTTACTCACTTGAGAGTCTTCCATATTCTAAACATCCACCTGGGAATCTCTCCTGATCTAATCATCCAGCTGGGAGTCTTCCATGGCCCTTACAAGCAGGTGAAAGTATCATATTTTCCTCATCATTCACCTTGAAGTCAACTATGCCCCTGTTCTCATTTTCCGCCTGGATGTCTCCCATGCCCCTAAAAGTTACATGGGTATCTCTTCTGTCCTCATCACTTACCTGGCGGTCTCGCCTACCCTTAACATTCACCCGGGAGTCTCCCATGTCCCTAAAACTTCAACTGGGAGTCTTCCATATCCCTAGAATTCACTTGCGAGTCTCCTCTGCCCTTATCATGTGTGTGTGTATGTGTGTGTGTGTGTGTGTGTG
>JAUUDZ010023915.1:0-11194 GCA_032361705.1 Panulirus versicolor | reverse complement strand
ATATATATATAGTGTTTAATAATTTCATGTAGATGCAACATCTTTTACATGATGTTTTTTATTTTGATGTATATGATCGTTTATATTTTTATTATATGCTGCCAGGGCCTTGTTAGGACGATAGCTATGTTCTCTGTAGATATATCCTAAATTTTAATTTCAAAGTATAGACAATGTTGTAGTCGTATTTTTTATAATGTTATCAGTTTTTCATACATTTACTTACCATGCCAGCAAGAATGTACCTTACTGCATATTCTAGGACTTCCTGACCACTTGGGACACCTGCTTGAAGTTTTTGACAAAGAAGAGGAAGCAAGGGGGAAAATCTCTTTCATACTACATTGTACAAGAATCTAAGGATGAAGCAGTAAGTCTGTAGTATTAAGATATTTTATTCATGCCCATAGTAATACAGATAGATACAGTATACATACAGGTCTGATGAGAGCAGACACACGTCTAGAATGGTATTTTTCTTATATGAAGAATAAACTGCATATGAAATGAAATTTGTACCTTGGAAAAACAATCATTTACTTTTGACAAAGATAATATTTATTTATATTATTAAAGTCTATTTCAGTATTCAGTAAAATCTTAATTTTGGGAATGGCTTTTTTATGAAACTGCCACTCCTTATCTGCCTCTATAAGCTAGATCTTTTGTATAGTGTAGTCCTATAGCTTAATTGCCAAAGAAGTTGTCCACTGGTTGTATGTACTTGCCTTGGCAGGGACAGTACTCTACAGCACAGAAAGTGTATGTAATTTGTGTGTGTGGATGTGATTACCTGTGCATACACTACAGAAAATACATCCATTTTAATGACATTGGATTACAGTGTATCAGATGTGACAGCTAGAGAGTGGATGTTTGCTGATTAGACCGTTGTTCATTTGTTCTTGATTGTGCCTTACAAAGGCAGGAAAAGCCATACAAATCTCTGAATCTCATAGGTATTTGAAGGTAAGCCACTAGACCTTTGTGGGAAATGATTTTATAGAGTTATGGTTCAGAGCCCCAAACTCTTTCTCTTTCAGGGAAAAAAAAATTAGATTGTGAAGATGTCTTCTGATGTTATAGCGATTGATTGTAATGCTTCATCTGTCTCTCAACAGGAGTTACAAGCTGAGATGCTCTGTCATGTTCTGGAATTAGTGATTCACCAAACTATTACAGACGAGGAATTGGCTTCTGTTCTCATCTCTACAGGGCTTCAGAGAGATAGAGTCAATCTCATTGTGTCACAGGTATGTTCAATTAGCAGTGTTGATGAGTATTGTAGAATGTCAGCTAATGGTGTCATATTCCATCATTCATGTTGAATATTATTAGTTTTATTTATTTTGATTCTACGGCAGTACTGTTTCTTTCTTTATTCAAGGAAAGTGCAAGCATGTCATTTTATTAGTTGATAACAGTTTACTTATTTCCTCATGGCACATTTATCAGTACCCACTCTACAGCAGAGTATCAATTAGAAACATTTTAGTGCTGTTTGAATGATGCATCTATTTTGTTAAAATAAAATTTTATCATAAAATTTAAGGATTTATACTATGACTACACAGTTTACAGGAGGTTTGCATGTGGGAAATTGGATATCTGCATATAGTTAGAATTGTTATGAAGTCCTTTTAGGGAATCCAAGAGTTATCAGCCTTCTAGTCTTTACAAATCATTACAGCTTTCAGCCTACTCTTTTGAGACACAGTTTAGTTGAAATGTGGCACTTGCAACTTTCTCTTTATTTTTTACCAGTCTTCATAGATATGTCTTATATAGCTACTTACTCTTTCATGTCCAGCATTTCTGTTACGTACAAGATTATTTTCTTACAGCGTAACCAGCTTCAAGAAGTCATCTCAAGAAAACTTCATGATAACCCCAGAGAGCAACTTGTTGACTTACAGTGGAAGTTTGGAGGTTGGTAGAAAGATGCATCGGTAGATAGCTAGTCAGTCAGTGTTTTTTAGCTAATAGGATTAGTTACTTGGTTGGTAATTACTTGTGTATCATCTCATTAATCTTGCCAGATATCCATAATTCCTATTGCCTTTAGTCTTGGGCCCTGTAAATGTATGAATTTTCAACTTGATTTGATTCTTTGTGCAGTAGTCTCTCTATATATCTCAAGTTCCTTGTTACCCATAGGAAATTCTTTTTGGGAGGATACCCATGATAATTAAGGCCCCAAACTGTTCTATCCCCACTTTCCTTGGTCCTCTTCTGATTATACTCCCTCATTTTCCCTTCCCAAGATGCTGGCTGTCTTCTACTCACTCTGTTTCCATCTGCCACACTGATGTGTTTTCTTTCTCAACCTGTGTCCTTGTATCCTTTCCATATGACCAAACCATTTCAAGGTATTTCTCTTAACTCATTGTGACACCACACTCCATGTCTTTTGTTCTCTCTGACATCCTACATCTATTCGCCCCATCATTACCTTCTCTATCGCATTTGCTTACACCACAAATACTATCTACTAGTTAATGTAAGTAGCGTGAATCCTAGAACTGTTTGCTGTATCAAATAATTTTACACCCAAAGGATAGGGTTGGCAGAATTTTGCTGTTCCTCAGTCCTTTTCTTACATTCCAAACCAGTCACCTTTCCCCTAGACAGCTTTCTACTTTTCCATGCACTATGCTATTTTTGCTTAGATTTTACTTAACTAGTTTGCTGTTTTCTGTATAGTGACATAGCACCAGGAACAGATGAACAATGTCCTCACATGCACACACTATAAATGTCACATGTAAGGCATCAAAACCAGAGCCCCTTATCTACAGACAAGTTCCATGGTACCCCCCAGCCCCCCTCCTTTCGAATTTGTTCGTTCTCATTGCTTTAGAATCAAACCCTCAAGGAGAGTTAACCATATCAGCATATCTTAGCTGAAAATTTTCTTTCATTGACCCTTGAATATCTTTGTAATTTTTATCATTTCATTTGAACAGTGGTGGCAGGCAGCAGCTTAGAAGGTGAAGCAGGGAAAACATTCGTGCAAGTCAAGCTTGTTTGTCGCTCACTTCATGGGACTCATACTTCCAGGCAAGTTGAGATGTCATTGCAGAAATTCTATGACTTCTTGCATCAACTGGAGAAAGCCAAAGCTAGTTTAGAATACAGGAATTATATGTAAATCAGTGAATCTGCAAGGAACAGAATGAATTGGAATGATTTGGTGTACCGGGGTCGACGTGCTGTCAGTGGACTGAACCAGGGAATGTGAAACGTCTGGGGTGGACCATGGAAGGGTCTGTAGGGCCTAGATGTGAATAGGGAGCTATGGTTTCAGTGCATTACACATGACAGCTCGAGACTGAGTGTGAATGAATGTGGCCTTTTTTGTTTGTTTTCTTGGCACTACCTCACTGAAGCAAGGGGTAGCAATGCTGTTTCCTGTGGGGCGGGGTAGCACCAAGAATGGATGAAGGCAAGCAAGTATGAATGTGTGCATGTGTATATATGTATATGTCTGTGTATGTATACGTATGTATATGTGTATATATTGATATATATATGTATGTATATGTGTGTATGGGCATTTATGTATATATGTGTATACGAGTGGATGGGCCATTCTTTGTTTGTTTCCTGGCGCTACCCCACTGGTGCACGAAACAGCAATTAAGAAAATAAATGCTTATTTTTTATTATTATTACCATTATCATTATTATTATTAGTAGTAGTAGTGGTACTGTACAACCCCATGACCCCTTTATGGGGCCACTGCATCTTTGAGGCTGCATTCCTTGCAGGAGTAGGGAAATGAGGGACTCCTTTGGAACAGGAATGTTCTCAGTTACACTGTACTCCTTTTCTCTCCAACAACAGTGACACAGCCTTACCGAAGTAGACCCCTTACTTTTTTTACTTTTTTTTTTTCTTTGGTAGGTCTTAATTTGTCAGTTGAGAATACATTCACTTCCACACATTTTCATTACCAATGATCTAGTCTGTCCATTCCATGATATATTTTCAGGAGTTTTCATCTCTCTTCAGCTTTAGAACTCTGCATGCATTACTGTAATTCATTTTGCATGACTCAACCTATCTCAACTGCATTTGTTTTTAGCTTTGTATTTACGAATATGTTATCTTGTTCCTTTCTTATCTTATTTGTACCCATCTGGTTCTCCCCACTTGAGTGCAATAGCATCAGGAGCAATGGACAGTGGCCACATTTGCTTATTTTGACCCTCTGTCTGTCAGGTATAATGTACTAAAATCAAACTATATTGTCCACAGCCAAATTCCATGGTTTACCTGACCACTTAATATGCTTTCATTTGCACTACCTCTAATTAATTCAGTCTTTTCTTATGTGTCTCCGTAATATTCTTATAGTTTTTATTTTGCTGCTACCATAATTTCTTGTAGTCATTAACCATGATTCAGCACCACCTACCAAAATTGGTATAAAACATATTCTTATGTTATTATCATACAATATCAGGACTCCATTTATGGAATCTCTGCAGGAATTGAAGTTATCCAAATTTGAATATTATTGCTTCATTTCTTAACATTAAAAATCATTTGGAATTGCATTTAGACTAACGTTGTTGAATGAGGAAAGAAAACAAGTTTATGTATGTAAAGGCAGACATGATATGTAGGTTTTGTGAATCACATTTTATAGAAGGCAGTTATGTGTTGAAAGTTGGAATTTTTATAAAGTCTGATACAAGTAACTGCTTTTGTCAATATATAATGAGTTTTGACATCTGTTGATTAACTTTAAGCATATATATCATGATTACAGGATTGCATTTGAGTACAGTGTAGTTTAGGACATAATACAGGACAGTGTAACCCAAAAAGGATGAATTCATTGGACATGAGTTAGACAACAGATCAAATAATATAGCAAATATGAGAAAATATCATGATATCAAAGAAAATATCAGTATTGCATTTGGTATTTCAGTGTTTATTAGTTATTATACAGTCTTTTGTAAACTGTTTGGTCTGACAATAGGAATCCTTCTCAGGTATCTCTGGGGACTTCACCTGTTGCCCTCTTAGTACTTCACTTCTGTCATCTTTCCTGTAGCATTAGAGACCTCAAGAGCAGATATGATTGTAGATATTCTTAGGGTATTGTCACCTGATATAGAGATCTCATCTAGACCTGATTGGGATAAATTTACCAAAACTATGAGAATCTTATATTGATATTGAAAAATCTGTTTTTCCATTAATTTCACCATTTATGTATATCCAGTAGACTATGATATTTTCATGTATAAAGCAACTTGGTCCAAAACCGTATAGGAGTATGAGTTACAGAAAATGAAGTCTGCTTTAGAAACAGAATACCTTAACAGTTTATCTTCAAAGATTTTTTGAATAAACTTGTACTTGCCTTCACCTACATTGTTCTTTTACTTAGCTATTGGATTACCTTCACTTGAAGGAGGCAAACATGTCACTGAGTATACCATTGTTACCATAAGTGCTTGCAATAAAATAAGTACAGTATAATGTACTCTGAAGGCATTGTGAAAAATGTACTTCAAACAATGTTGTAAACTCACCAAGCTGTTATCACCTTACATAACAAGCCATAATGTCACACTGCTGAAATCCCTCCTCTCAAATGGTTTCTTGTCATTACCTAAACAAAACACCACACATTGCCCATTGATTGCAGTCACTTGATTGGTGGAATGCCACTGAATACAGTCCCTTGATTTGCCGCAAATTAGTAAATACAGTCACTTTATTGGCCAGCTGGATTTACCAATCTTCATTAGTGACCCTAAACTTTTCAGTGTTATGGGCATCAATTAGAGCAGTCTCCATTACCTCCACACCAACAGAGAAATCTTATAGGAAAGAAGCTTCTTCTCAGAAAGGGAAGAAGTCTTGCTTCAGGATTGCCAGTCGTGTTAAGTGATTGAAGACTTGCTGACATAGAGTATTGAATAACAAATGGAAAATTTACAGCTCCATCAGAGTGGTGTGTGTGCCAAGTTCATTCCTTAGCTCAGTATGATGAGGATGGTTAAGAAGCAAGTGGCATCAAAAGACATACCAATGAAAATAAGAATAGTTACTAAGCCTTGGGGAGTGGGGTTTGGACATTTGCCTTTTGTGGGAAGACTCTATATGCATAAAAGTGTAACAGTTTGGAGGATGTCCAGAAGACAAATGATGAGTTCAGCTTTAGGTCAAGTCAATTAGAGTTCTCTCACAGACTCTGAAGTCATGATGTTATGTATGAGATGAATGAGACCTGATGTTTTCCTTTCCTCGACATTTTCAAGCCAGGAATTAGTGAATGATAAAGGAATTTTTCCAAAAGTTAGTGGATATACAAGTAAAGAGGTGGAAAGAACAATTGACATTTAAATATGCATTGGTTACATGCTCAGTGGGCAAATGCTGTCTCGGAGAATATTTATTTGTTCATCCAGGAACCTTAAAACCTCTTCTAGAATTAAGAATCTGGTCATGTTGGCACAATCTGGCCTATCTTTTAGAGCCCATAATATCAGAAAGGTGTGCTCAATCTTAGCCTTCTTTGCAACCTTTCCATACCTGAATTAAATGTAAGAGGTTTCTGGCAAATCTCTAACATGTTTATTATATAGTGCCTTAACCTAAAATCAGTGGACCTCTATTGTGTGAGTCTGCCCCCATTTTCCAAACTGTTGATCCTCGTCAGACTCTAGACTGCTGTTAGTCTTTTTCACCTGAATTTGTAGTAATATTGTTGCATTAAAGCTCTTCCCCTTAAGTTCTCTTTTAAATTGGTATGTTATTGATGATCACAGGGCTCACAGAGGAAGGAAGTGTAGATTTTGAATGAAGAAAAACATTTTCCACCTGAGAGAAAAGCTTGTGAGCACTGTTTTCTGCTTTTGTTTACCTCTTCCCTTCCTCTTTCTCTTATTTCTTTTTTAGAAAAAACATTACTCACTACAGTTTGTGAACATTCTAGGACTGACATAAGTAATCTGTAAACTCTGAGGACTGTGGGAAGTTCCTGTCTCTGACTCTGGGAAGTCACAGACTGGCTGAGGGGTCTCTGTGACCAAACAACTATCTTTGCACCAAGGATAAATGGTTGAAGGGTGGATTCCCATCAAGAATGTAGAGGGTAAAAGGGATCATAGTACGCCCCAGTGATCCAAGTAGTCTCTCATTGCACCTTGGAGAGAAAAGGTTCTTCATCCTTCAAAACCCACAGTATCTATCCTTAGATAACTCACCTTGAATTATATCACAGAAGTGATCAAGCTCCTTAATATACCCATCACAGTAACGTGACGGGAAAGAGTAAAAAAGAGGGGGTTCACTCTTCCCTTGTACTGTGGAAGTTGTTACATTGTAGGGCTGCTCATTACCTGCTATCATCATCCCCTTCGGCCCAAACACCTGAAGACAGAATGCAATACTATTGATATCATTTGTATAGGGCTGTCAGGAATAACAGAATCATCTGGTATATAGCAGTTTGCTTTTACAGACGCTCTTCCACATAACATGGATTCTGCAGTTTTTTTGCAAGATCCTTCCAATTCTTGATGCTCGATTTTTACTTTATCAGCTACTCTTTTTAGAGACCAACTTCTACCCTGTTTTCCTTGTACATCACTTGATGCTCCCTACATACTCCTAATCTGTTTGTCATTAAATCCACTCCAGCATCATTAGACACAACCACCTCACTTTTCTTTGCATCCAAATCAAACAGAAATACCTCACATGTAATTGCTTCCAAGTTCAGTATCCATTTTATGAATGCTTACAACATTGTGTATCATTTTTCATAGTTTCTTTCCACATGAAGTTATCATTATATGTTTATAGAAGTGTTTAAAAATTATAGTGCATTCCTGCTTAGATATTCCAAAACAGTGAAGCCAGATGCATGTATTGGGTTCAAAGCCTAGGCGATAGGAATACTTGCAAACAGTTCATGAGAACAGTGGCCAAAATAATATCAGTAGAGTTGAGAGAGAGCAGCAACATTACAGCATACTAAAACAGATGGTTTAAAAGAGGTGTTGTCAGGAGAATATATCAGACAGCAGGCTTTTGTTCCCATTTCCATTATTTAAGAGGTGAAGGAAGAACTACCCCAGATATATGAACAGCAATATTCCCTAAGAGGGCAAATAAGACCCTAGTAAATGTGAAATGGCTACTCACTGTGGTACCCATACAATATCCCCAGCTTTTAAGAAATAGATTTACGAATGTAGATTATGTGGGGTTTCTAGGAGAGAGTAGAGGATGTGGTTATGCCACCATGTATGTTATTACAAGGCTGAATTATTATGTTTTGAAATTGAACAGAGGGGAAACAAGTAACACTGGAAGAGTTATGTATATGGAGAATTTAAACTCTTTCTGAATTAATGAAGGGAATATGCTCAGTGTGAGAAAAAGAATGAGTATTAGGAAAATAAGGGGAAGGAAAGTGAGTCGAAGAGCATATAGTGGAGTTATAAGCAAGAGCAAAAATGATTTGAAGTTGAAGAGAAATCATTTACAGAGAGGAGAAAGAGAAAAGGCAATAGCACAGAGCCCTGAGGAACACCACTTTTGCAATGGAATAATCATAGAGAAAGGTATGCAACAGGGTACAGAGAAGAAGAAAAAACAAATGATGGATGTTTATAAAGCAAAGACTTATGCCACACCTTACCTAATCCTTTAATGGTGTTGAGGGGTATGACAAAAGTTAGATGAAAGTCCTCTAAACGAGGACCAAAGGTCAGTCACATAGATCAACAGCAGACCCAGGACTGCAGAATATGAATTGGAGATCATAAAAAGAGTGGAATTCTAAGTGTCTGAGAAAGTGAGAGTCAAGGTGAGTATCAGAGACTTTAAAGAAGTGAGACCAATAAGGTGATAATTGACAGGGTTACAGCAGTCTCCTTTAGGGATGGGTTGCACCAAGGTATGCTTCTGAGAGGAAAGAAGAGTCAAGCTTTTTAGACAGAGGTGAAACATGTGAGTAAGGATCAGAGATAGTTCAGAGGCACACACCCTTAGAACTTACAGAGGTATACCATGTAGGCCATACACCTCAGCCATCTGGAGCTTGGAAATCATTGGAAAACTTTGCTCAGGGAAAATAATGAGATGACATAGGTTCATTGATAGATGAGGGCAGAAAATTAGATGAAGAATCATCCAAAGTTGAATTAGAGGAATGTAAATACCAAAAAGAGTGGCTTTATCAGTTGGAGAGTTAACCGTAGATTGACCAAGTCAGAACAAAGGGATACTGGGAATGCTTTTAGTTAAGAATCATAAGGATTTGGCAATAGAAAAAGTCAAATTATCACATTTACTCTTTTGAAGGTGGCCTTGACTTTACAAAGAGGAGCTCTGCAGAAATTCTAAGCTTGCCTCTATGTTGATATTTGCTATTGATTTTGGAAGATATAGAACTAATTTGCTACTTGTATTCATGTTGATAGATGTTGAATGATCTTTTCTGAAAGTGACTCTTACTTTTTTCTAAAATCATGTGAAGAAAAAAAATGTGTTAGCATGAGGTGCAGTTTCATCTCTATCCCATGCCAGAGTGTACACAAATGTTACTGTAACATTTGAAACTAAAGCTATAATCTATTACTTTTGGTTTACGGTCTTTGAAATGGTTATCATACCTCTAAACGCTGGTCATAACCATAGACAGCATTGCGACTCAAGTCTGTCATTGAGATGGCTCCAGATGGAAACCTCATTGTAATGGCAACAGTGTCTTGATCATTGATCTCGGCTACCTCAGGAATAAAGGCAGTGCCTGAGGCAAAGACATGTGTTGGATATTCACCTAACACCCAACAAATCAGGTCAATGTCATGGACAGCACAGTCATGAAAGATTCCTCCTGAAAAAGATTTCTTGCATAATCTTTTGGTTGATTAATCTGCATTAAAGACATGATGTTTATTTCATGCATCACATGTATAGTTTTTTTGCTAGTGACTCTACTGATAAAGAATTTGTGTTCATGACCAAAGTTATGTTGAAGTATATTCCCCTTACTGGTCTTACAAATATACACAAACATCTTATTCATAGATATGAAATCAGTTAATACAAGTTACTAGTGAATGAAACATTGTCATCAGATGCAGGGTTGTACAGGATATTCTGATACAATACCTAGTTTGTAAGAGCACCAATCTCTAAGCATATCAAAATGAATAGCAATCAGCTCTAAGAAAAAAGTGCATTTACTATCTATCTATAAACTTAATGCACAATGTTTATAGCTTTACTGATATCTATAAACACCTACCAATAATAATTTCATTACTGGTATCTGTAACCTCACAGTACCATATTTTTTCAAATATGTTTGCATCAAGAGAACATTAACCATTACTTGTTGCCAACATCATCACACCTCATGGTAACATCACTGCCATTGCTGACACCAAAATGTAACATTGCTTGGTACAGTAGCAGTCCTATACTAGAGCAAGTGGAAGAGATACTTACAGCACTGCCTTCTAATTATCCCTACCTGCTACTACTGAATTGTAACATTTCAGTGTAGCAATGGTGTTATACCATAGGAAGAAAAGATCATTTGTTAGTTAAAAAAGTTTTGTTGAATTCTTAAAGCTCCTACTTTTACATAACTGAATGACAAAAGAAAGGTGGGGGAGCCTATGGGCTTAGCCGTGCATATAACACCAATAAATCCAGGGCAAAATCAAAACTCAATCTTAACACCTTTTCTTTTAGTTTTTCATGGACTTTTTCCCAACACCATGTGGTCCTTGCACCTCCAGTACCCCAGCCAGGACTCATGCTCACTCTTTGACCTGGGCTGCCACACAAATACACCATGATAACCCACCTGAGTAGTCCTCTTTCCTACTTGAGATGAGCTTACAGCTGCCTGATGATGTCCCTGACAACCCTACACAAGTTTAGGGTTGTGGATGAGACAGAAAGAAAAAACAGCTACCTAAGTCAGGAGTGCAACTTGACAATCACTGAAGTGCTGGCTCACTATAAAGCCATTACTAACTCTCCCAACACCAGATGGGTAGTACCAGTAATATAACTCACTGGTTGGTGGCTGCCAACCAATTATTACCTCCCTAGATTTTTTAGAACCATATTTCATCTTAAGAGGTGTTTTTTTCTTTACATCTTTTGGTTATATACCATAACTTAAGTGCTCTGAGAAAA
>JAUUDZ010023893.1:0-11195 GCA_032361705.1 Panulirus versicolor | reverse complement strand
ACATGCACTATTCTCCCACAGGGGACAGTACACTGTACTAACATGTACTACTCTCCCACAGGGGACAGTTCGCCATAGTGTACCACTGCCGCCACAGAATCACAGGGGAGGAGTACGCCGCCAAGTTCTCGTCGAGATGGCGTCTTGGTGCAGACTGCACGGCCGACATTCTGCACGAAGTGGCGGTGTGTGCCATGCTGAGGCCCGCCCAGCGGACCATCCAGCTACAAGACGTCTTCAGCACCGAGAGAGAACTGGTCCTGGTCCTGGAGTAGTGAGTACCACAGTGTTATTCTCGTTGTGATAACAGCATCCCCGCCCATTTGCACCTCAGAATGAGTTTTCGTTACTGATCTTCACTCCTCTTTTACTTCTTTACCTCTTGAAGGCATTTTTATTCATTTCTTTGGTGTAAGAACTTCATAAGAACTTTCGCTCGTGACTGGAGGCTTTCGAGGTGGAAATGCGACGTGTGGTATGGTGCCTTGGTCTCAGTTTCTCTCATTATCATGCCTCTGCCATTCTCAGGATGACTTTCAGGCACTGTCGGCTGCTTTTGTACACAGTCATGTTATACTGATGGAGACTTGCACAGAACCATGTCGTTTGCATGTTACATAAGAGGTAAAATTATTTTCATCTAGTATATCTATAGCAAAATGTGGCGATATGCAGTCTGACCAATCTCCAGTGACAGTACCGCCCACCATCGCTAATCTGTAAAACTCTTCGTTACCTTCGAGGTTGCCACATTCGTGTAGCGAAGTTTACCGTTTATCCAATCAGCTCAGGCAGGTCGCGTGAGAGACCTACGGATGGACATCTTGTAGGAGCTTTAGATTCCCCGCCAGCGTCATAGACAGGATCAAACTTTACAATAACATGAGAATAGGATACATGTATTAGTATGAGATTAAAGTCTTGGAGAGATGCAGTGCGTTGGCGAGGGCGGATCACGTCCGTATGCCTGGCCCATCCGTATGCCTGGCTCGTCCGCGCACGGTGTCGTATAGATCAGTATAGGGCATTGTCTTCCATACGTCTATCATTTACCATATCTTTCCCAATATCCCTTAAATATCAGTGGTCTTTGGATAATTCCGGGAAGGGCCACAGTCTTCAGGGCTCCCCAGAACGGCCAACACTACTGCTGCGTTTGCATTTGGAGGTAAGGATGCAGGAGGTGGGTGTGAGGGAGGAGGGAAGATCCACTTTCCTTCCTGTAGTCCACCAGGTTATCTCACGTGTCGATACGAGACGCTGAAGGTTCGTTCAGGTTGCTGTCGAGTCGTGGCGTGGGGTCAGGCAAGGCTATGGTCCGCACACCTGACCCCCGTGTACCTTGGACACAACAAATGCATTAATGTCTTAACTTGTAGGTGCACAGCTAGCCACCCATCCACTAACCAGCCGGTCGCCCGTCTCACAATCACCCTCCGCCCTCGGTCACCTCTGCCTGGGCGTTGACAGCTCTTCTACCCTGAGCGCAGGCCTGTTGTTTTCTTATCCGTTCTCAAATCTTGCTCATTCTTACTCAACATGTATGTATCTACATGCTCTTTTCTTTCCCTCTTCCTTCATGTAAGTGTCTTTTCTTTCTGCCTTACCCACAACGTGAATTCTACAAGCATACAATCTCTTCATCTCGGTATAACACTTAATAACACGTATCTCACACCATTCGTTCTTCCTACCTCTATAATTTCCTGTGTGTAGGGGCGTGTAGCTGTAGGCAAGACAGGGATACTACAGTTACATGCCCCAGTATCGTGGGACAGTCAACAAGCGCGCAGAACCATATGCACGATAGCCCCACAGGTATTAATTACCTAGCCTCACCAAGTCATTCCCACCTGCTCCACCAAATCTGTCATTTGATAAATTCAACTGGAAACGTTTAGGCAATCTTGGGGGTATCTTGCACAACCTCCCCAAACATGTAAAAAGAGATATTAGACGACATTGAAAAATCAAAAGAATCTGATAAAAGAAAACCAGTTACTTAGTCAGTTTAACAGAATATGTTTCTGAGAAGAACACACACACACACACACACACACACACACATGTAATACAACAAATTATCTGTAGAGCAGAAATTACACAAGTGGAAGACTTTAGTAAAAGGCACATATAACAGAAAAAATGATTTTGTAAGAAGCTGAGCGCTAATTCCACGGTATATTCAGGAAGACAGATCTCTTGCCCAGGATATTACGAGGAGTGGATGAGGGAGAGAACAAGGAGAGGATTTAGATCATTAGACGAGATATGAAGAAGCTCATGAAGGATGCAGGCTCGCGTAAGGCACATGCTCATGATGGTATCGCGTCCAATGTACTCAGAGTGTGTAGAAACACTAGACAGACCACTAGTGATGTTCAGTATTTCCTGGAGGAGGGATCGGGACGGAGGTCAGTGGAGGAGGGTTAGACGTCTCACTTATCTATGAGAAAGGCATTAGACAACCTGAGCTAGATTACAGGCATGTATCGCCGCCAAGCACACTCTGTACCCTTCTGGAATTGATGATTAGGAAAGTAATGACTGAGAGCTGGTAAAGGATGAGATGTTGATGAAAGAGACAGTATAGATTCAGAGGGAAGGCTTACTGCGTGACAAATCCTCTGGACTTTTATGGAAAAATTATCGTATGTTTAGGTAAAAGAGATGGATGAGTGTATTGTGGGTTTTAGGATTGCCTGAGGGCATTTATGCTGTCCATCGATAGATGTTGTTAGAAATACCAAGATGTCCAGGCAGGAGTAAGAAGGGGAGCTTCTACAGTGGATCGAAGACTGCACCGAAATGCACTGTCCACAACCAGGCCTCACAGACCTTTCTGTGGTTTCCCCCAGCCGCTTCATATACCCTAGCTCAGCCAAGTGACACCATGTTCCAGTTTGATCCATCAGATACACTTCTTACACCCTCCTGCATGCTCAGGACACAAACACTCCAAGCCTTTTTCATGCCATCCTTCCACCTCCTCCTTGGTTACCCCGCTTTCCTTGTTCCCTTCACTTTTGACATATATATCCTCTCAGTCAGCCTCTCCTCACTCATCCTTTCCATATGACCAAACCATTCCTGCAGAAACTCTTCATCTATCTAACATATACTTCTCTCACACACTTCTCTCATCTCCTATCACTTCTTATTCGATCAAGCCCTCCTCACACAACATTGTCCTCAGTCGCTTCATTTCAAACACTACCACCCACCTCCGTACTTTGTTAGCCTAAGGTCCACCATTCGCATCCATACAACACCGTCTGGTTTGCTATAAAGTCAAAACAGAACCATCTTTGTCTTGACAAACGGTGATCTCTTTCTACACAATCCACTCCTCACCCATCTTATGACTCATTTTCAGCTCCCATGGTTCCATTCACCCCCACTGTCCACTCCCAGGTATCGAACACACACCACTTCCTCCACGTTCTCTCCATTCAAACCCACACTCCAATTAACCTGTCTCACTCCATTGTTGAACCTAATAGCAATGCTTTTATTCTCGTTTAATTATCAACTTTCTCCTTTCAAATACTCTCCCAAACGCAGACATCAGCTTCTGCAGTTTATGTCCGTTTGAATCTAAAGACATTCTAGCTTATTTGAGTGTATATATATATATATATATATATATATATATATATATATATATATATACACTAACTAAGAAGGATCAGCGAATTTTGATGTCTTATTATATAGCCAATTATCATTATCATTAGAATATATGAGAAAGAGAACTGGTTCCAAGACTAACCCTTGTGGCACACCACTTGTAATGTCTTAACCATCCTGAGGATAACTGCAGACCAGTTGCCACGACCAGATTTCGAACCTACGCGGAATTTGCCTTCGGGCAGCCCGTGAATGCATCACGGGTCAACAACGCGAACCGCTAAACCACAGAGGTTCATAGATACATCGACCAAGTCACCCTCAGAGCACCAGGTATTGGTACATATCACTACAACCAGTTGTGGGTTACGGTGGGAGGCAGAAGAGTGATAAGGGTGGCGTATAATGTCAACTTACTGGATGTGAAGCGATGGTAAAGGTGGTCCCAAACAATCTGCTCAGCAGATACCTCATAATAACCTTCCTCCTTCTTCGGAATACGCCCGCCTTGTTTACGTGGAGGTAGCGTGAGTGTCACCCCTGCATGGTGTCGTGACCCCGGACATACTCCCCCCCACACACACACACCTGGGGCACCTGGACACGGGGTCCGGGGTGACAGACGACCCAGGTGTGTGGGGGTATGTCCGGGGTCACGACGCCATGCAAGGGTAACAACACTCACGCTATCTTCATGTAAACAAGGTTGGCGTTTCCCAAGATGGATGGAAGGTTATAAACAACAATACTCACCTCGGAGGTCATTACGGGGACGTATCTCTCGTATGTTGCTCTGTGCCTCTCGTCTCTGTGGCACACCACCTACCCTGGCTGGCTACCTCCGTTCAACTTGTGCAACTTGTACTGTAACCGCAGGTCGTCCTCCGCTGCTGGTCTTTAAGGACTTATACTCTGGACTTGTTCTTTGATTTCCCCCCTGTTATGCACAGGC
The DNA here is from genome assembly GCA_032361705.1 of Panulirus versicolor. NCBI lineage: Eukaryota > Metazoa > Arthropoda > Malacostraca > Decapoda > Palinuridae > Panulirus > Panulirus versicolor. The sequence goes on along the minus strand of JAUUDZ010023893.1, from coordinate 6,613 downwards.
CACAGCCAGTGTCTTGCTTATCTGCTGATCTATCGAGTATACTTTACGAAGAACTGGTCATTTGTCCTGTAAATGGCTGCAACGTGAGTGTAAATGACCCTGATCATTCTCTCAACACGTTCCATGTAAACACGATATTATCTGGTCACGTCACAGCCCACGTGATGACGACGTCATGAGGCTGTGTGTTGCCTGGTAGTGGGGAGGCAAGTCCTTGTGGTGCTCTCCCTCCCTCTCCCCGCACCCACCCAGCTCCACCAGCCTCTTCCCCGGACGGGCCCACCTGAAACGTGACCTTTGGCTTAGCCACTATACCTCCTCCTCTCTCGACCGGCCGCAAAAATCGCTCATTCATGCGTCTGTCTTCGATTAGCGTCTGTAGACGAGTGGCAAGAAGTGGGTGTAGGCGGCTGCACAGCCTGGATATGGGGCCCACAAATATACAAGGGGTAATCTTTTCCACACATTATTCATAGGATTATTTATCGATAATGATAACTGTCGCGCCCCAGCCACACTCCCGTCAGGCTCCGTGTGCCTGACAATTTCTGGTCCATAGAAGGATTCCGCTTACATCTCGACACTTTTCCTGGTCGGCCAACTTAGTATGATCGATGGTGAGTGTCTTTCAGTGTTGTTCGCCATGCAGGAAGTGTTGGCATTACTGTAAGTATGGAAGGTGTGGTCATCCTTACTATCCTAGGGTGACCTTGTTCGTACTACCGTTGTGAACTCGGCCAGCAACTGAAAGATGATGAAGAGAGAGAGAGCGAGAGAGAGAGAGAGAGAGAGAGAGAGAGAGAGAGAGAGAGAGAGAGAGAGAGAGAGAGAGAGCTGAGCAGGATGTGTGTCGTGATCTGAAATCGTGACATGCCCTTCGTATGTGGTGTAACGTAAATTTGGCAAGACTGTGAAGTGTGTGTGGCATAAACGTGCAGTGAGTGTGCTGCATGGAGGGAGTGGACGGTGAGGGTGTGTAGCCAGCGGTGAGGGTGTCAGGCATGGGGACTGGTGGCAGCTGGTGAATTAGTGTGGCCAGCGGTGCGGGTGTGGGGCGTGGGGGCTGTTGGCAGCTGGTGGTGGTGAGGCCACAGGAGCGACCTTGGCTGGCCGGGGTAACACCTCGCCACGCCCGCCAGCCCGCCCAACACGTCATCGGATGTGACGTCATCCTACGCGTTAGGGTGAACGAGGACCTGTCAGAGGTAACCAGGTGGCTGGAGTACCAGGAGGGTACCTGACACAGCCACTGTACCGATGTTCTCCCACATGATACCATCAACAAAATGTTACGTACATCACGAATAACATTGGCCCCAAGATACTTCCCTGTGGTACTCCGCTCCACATATCTAACCAGTCAGGGTATATCCTCGCGCTCTGGTTTACACCAATGAATCTGTTGAGTTTTATTCATTCTTATTCAAGGTGCTGTAGTACTAAGTATAATTCTTTCAAATATTCTGTCTCATACAGAGAAAAGCCTCACGACGATGAACAGTTTGGCAGATTCAAGTCTTTCCTCATCCGCTTCTTTCCAAGACTCTGATGTTCTCGGAAAGTCCTCACAACAAGGGGCAAGATAGTGTACTAGATCATATTCATTTTTCTCTTCCTTCTTATACTGCATGCAAGCAAGGTATCAGTTCTCCTCCAATGTTGACAATATGGATATTGGAGAGGTTATGAAGACTCCAGACTACGCACACACACACACACACACACACACACACACACTGTCACTCACCCGCTCGTTGTAGTCCACATCTGATAACACCAGCAGAGGCAGCGAGGCGTGGGAGGGACACACGGGGTTTACCAGCTACTGTGCTGCACTATTCTCTGACATGCCGACTGATAATCTTATCTGTCCTTACAGAGGTCCACCATCGCCCCCATGCCTTATGTGTGTGTGTGTGTGTGTGTGTGTGTGTGTGTGTGTGTGTGTGTGTGTGTGTGTGTGTGTGTATGCATGCCAATTGTGAGCTGTGCATCTTAGTATTTTGGCTGCCTCTCCAGTAAGGACATGACCCTCGGACCCACAGCTTAGCATGAACATCACAGTGCTTGTATACCCACCAGTTTCCTAGTCCAGGAGGCTAAATGATAGATCATCATCCCACTGCACGACAGGCGTCCCACACAACTACCTATAGCATTTAATTCATCGTATCATATCTTGTAAGCGTCTCAGCGAGATGGCAGAAGACCCTATCATGAAAGACTGAAAAAGAAATGTTATCCCAGAAATTTCGACTTCGTTTTTGAGTTCGTCTTCCTCGGATGTGGCTTCTTAACATTCTAACCAATCTTAATGGCATACAGGACTCACTTATGAGAGAATACATCGTCTGTCAACTGATGGTTCAATTCATAATCAGAGAATATCTCTCATCTTCCTTCGAAACGTTCCACTTCACTTCGCACTCATTCAACTGACGTGCGCGGTCATTGTCTGACCACTGGCCTCTCAGATTGGCCAGGACTGTGGTAGGGGTTGCCCCGGACGTTCCTCCTTGCTACAGAGGTACAGGATGGGTTGTTGATGTTGGTGTGATAACCACTGGTAGCTGGATTGTTTCTCTGTGTGTACATTTGCTCAGCAATTTAGAGGTCATTGTAATCACTCTCAGTCATCCATAAACTCCTCCTCAATAGGTGGTCGTGAAGATTCTTGGGCTTGGGTAAGGGGGTGGAGTGACCTTAGGAAAGGGCGTGGTAGGCGTGGTTAGCGCCCTGGGGAACAGGTGGATCAGATGACATACTGGGCTTACCTGGGGCACTGATCTTAACTGGCTGGTCCAGCGGAGAGTTTAAGGTCTGTGTTCTCTTCGGTGACACACTGTCTAGTACGTCACAGTTAGCTGCATGGCCTCGTTAGTCGTTCTGACTCAGCTTGTGGGTCAGCGTCGACTGGTAGCGACCAGGGTTTTTGTCCTCGCCTTCATAGTGATGTAAACCATTACCCTGGGAAAGAGAAATCATGACCACACAAAGTGTCACGATTCTAAAAGCTTCCCAACACCACGCACTACAACACTGGACAAACACACGCGTCCGTCTTATAAACACATACATCGAAAACTACCAGATGTCCTCCTCATCAGCAGCCATGGTCTACCAGATCATCCAATCCTAAGAATTCCTGATCATGTTATTGAGCAAAACTATCCCAGTGGCCAGCTTTACAAAGGGGTAGGCATGGCTGATATCTTAAAGACCAGTAACGTAGAATACTGGACAATCTTCAGTACTCTGCTACAGTCTCACTAACTTTAATGACCTCACTAAGGACTGTCAACCCAGCCACCATCCACATCTCTCCTTGTGATGCCTAGGAATATCTCAATCAGCCTATAATCTTGGAGATTTCAAAGCCAGACGTACAACTCTCGTCGGACATTGTGACAATTATCACAAGCAGAAATATAATGAAACGAGATCAAACTTTACCCCTTATAAAGGTCACCCGGTGGCCACAACCCCAGACGTAATCTTTGGAAATGGTACAACTCGCCACAACATTCATATCATACTGGAAGAACCCACACACGGCCATCGTGTGCCTGTGGTAGCCACTTATATTGAATGTTATAACTCTTGTCCCTGTAACACATCGGCTGTCATCGCACAAACTGAGATCACTTTAGCGAAATTATAGACGCTACTTTCCCTTGTACAAACCTGGGGAGGAAGGAAACTGAAGAAATAGATAAGGCATCAGACTCGTCGTATAAGGAGAGCAGTAGAGAGGCACAGTCACTTGTGGTTCTAACCAACAGATACAAAACTTTGTCAAATCTACCTCCCACCTGGGAAATCATCGAGATCAAACACCGCTTCTCCACCAAATTCACCAACGCCCCACACCAGCAGGTGGATAAATGCTTTGAATAATCAGTGTAAAGATCTCCAACAGACGCTACTGGGAATGGCAAAAACAGAACTCAATAATCACTGGAAAAACGTGGATGGTTGACGCCCCAGCACAAAATTATAAAGGAGAGAAAATGCTTTCTTTCTGGGAGGTGAGCCAGGACATGGGAGCACCCGTGTTAACTCAAGATATCCAAACGTCAGTAACACCAGAGTAAATGATGACCAGAGTATTACGTACCATGCGGAAGTCTGGGTTGAAAACCGGGATAGTAACCCAAGTCCACGAGAGAGAGAGAAGATCTAGATTGGGTGACCAGAACAGGAAAAGAACCATCCCACACCAGACCAAAGAAAGAGATCGAGTGTTTTTCAACACCTGTCTCTTATACGATACTAGACATAACCACAGCTATGAAGAACCATCCTGAAAAAGACAAACAGATTCAGTATAGATCTAGACACACAAGTTACAAAGAGAAGGCGTTTACCACCACCTCAACACATACCATGTTTTGCTCAGCACAAGGGTACTTTCCCTAAAGATTCAAGGCTGCCAGGGTAACCTGAGTACCCTCTTTCTTTTTAATGTTTCGTTTAAGGTCTGGCATCAGTGAGTGCCATTGTCCTTGAGTGGAGCCTTCCACATAGAAAAATATAAACGAATCAGCTTCTGTTCCATATAACTATCTGAGCGTTAAGCAGGTGGACATAGATGGTGGATATCTGATATGGTCCGTGAAGAGTGATGAAGGTTATTGATGGAAATATGTCAGAAAAAAGAGCGGTTATAAAGCATGAGTCACAGCTTTATATATATATATATATATATATATATATATATATATATATATATATGGATGTTTTCCAATTAACTGTCCTGCAAGACGACACACACACACACACACACACACACACACAATACGATCAGTATTGGAATAATTGCATTTGCAGAGAGAAGACATGTCATATTGACGTGTAAAGGAAGTATTTTATCGTGTAGAATACCCATGATAGCCATTTAGGAAGAAAACAACAGGAGGTGTTATGGTGTCCAAGATAGACTGGTGCATGGTGTGAGGTGTTGTGAGTGGCGGATCATCATGACATCAACGTAGATCTACAGTTAGTGTTGTGTCACAGTGATCATCACATGCGTCGGTGGAGCCACAGATGTCTATGCACCATGCGTCGGCTCATACCTCGGCCACATGGAGGGTAAAAGACACATGCACATGTTTGTCTGTGTTATTCCTGTGCTTCTCTCAGGAATCAGACCCGACCCGTGGTGTGTGCACATTATCACATGTTTACCAACCGAACGCTGTGGGTAGGAGGGGGAAAAGTCAAAGGCCATTGTACGCTTTTAGGAATGGTAAATATACGTCTGTTGATTCATGACTTCTCGCATATGATAATCAACGTTTTCTCTGTACACTTTTGCGGCACATAGGGAAGGATCAAGTAAATATGTACTCTGTATGATGTGAAAATGGTAACTATAACCAGTTTCCAAGGTAATGTTAGAAAAAGAATTATTCCTGATGGGGCACTTTGCACCCGTGCAGTGACATTCTACTTTGGAGACTAAGATGATCTCTCATTAGAAGCCTTACAGTCGAGAATGTAGCTGTAAAACAATGATAGTCACAAGCACTGTGTCCATAAATGCCTTGTTCGCCTTACCATACATTATCAAAGGCGATGTCACACTTACATTTTAGTACTTTGTCATCTCGCCTTTGGCTTTGATTACCATCTGCAGACGTCTGGGCCTGGTACTGGTAAGGTTCCTGAAGTATTCTAGGTCCATGTCTTGGGTCCATAGGTTTTTGATATCCTGAAGAAGGCGAGGTACTGAAGAGGTGTTGCAGGAAGCAACCGCCTGATCGGCGTTTTGGGTGCACTTTGCGCCTTGAAATCTCAAGTGTACCTAGATATTCCAGGTGAGAATCCGGGCTTTCTCCTCCCTAAAAAGGTAAGAGCCAACCATCTGGAAGCACAGGTGGAGGAAATGCAGCGTCCAGAAGAGAAATTCCCGAAATGAACTGGCAACCAGGAAGAGTAAAGAACGGCCTTCCTTAGAGATAGCCTGAGGCACAGTGAGGCAGGTTGCTGGTGCTCACACCGTTAGAAACACTAGTCTCAGGGACTAAATGTACAATGATTTTACCCTAAGAGCATTATATGCTTGTACCCGCAATAAATCTCAGTCGTGTATCGTTAACGAAGTTTATGTTTAGGGCCGGGTGGTCTCGGTGAGCTGCGTCCGTTCGACTGGTTTCCATTCTGACCAGAATATTCGGTGTTCTTAAGAGGATCATGAGACGACAAGCCTAAGTTCTGGTCAGTAGATACAGGATTAAAACCCCCCGCAGATGTGTGTGTGCACCTGGCCCCGCCACTGAGCGTCGGGCGTGTGATCTGGCTCGCCTGGACCAGTGTTCTTATACATAATGATGATTTATGATTCTCGCTTGCGTCTGTGGACCCAGGGATTGTGGTGTTCTTGTAGGCCAACAGAGGCTGGAGATTAGGTCTGTGCTGAGTCTAGTTTACGTTGAGATTGTCTCCACCTCCCGAGACTTTAAACATTTATTTAAAAGCGTTGTAAAAAGAAAATAAATGCACACTGGGAGCAAGGACGGGTGAGTTCCAGCTTGCTCATTTGTCTACGTGAAACTGGTTGTCTCTCTCTCTCTCTCTCTCTCTCTCTCTCTCTCTCTCTCTCTCTCTC
>JAUUDZ010023882.1:0-11195 GCA_032361705.1 Panulirus versicolor | reverse complement strand
ATTTTTGTGTGTTCTGTCTCACACACACATTAAGAACTAGTGAAAATTTGTTTTTAGATATATCATGTTATAATTACTATCTTGATCTTTTTCATGTTTTTCTTGTCCTGCTTTAACAGATGATGTACACACACACACACACACACACACACACACACACACACACAACACAACACAACACAACACACATGAGATGCAGTCCCTCAGTTGTAAGAAAAAAATTCATCCCCCTTACAACCAGGTAATTACACACACTACGGCATTACGGTGCAAGGTTCTGTGAAATTTGCCATGAAGAAAAGGGAATGTGTTTAATTTTAGGTTCAAATACAGAAGGAGGATTAAGAGAGAGGGAAGAATGATTTAATTAAAGATGTCAAAAAGCAAGGGGTTTTCAAGATGTACAGTGGCTGAGATACAGGTGACACTTCAGCCAGCCAACTTATGCAAGGTAAAAGAGAGCAAGAAATGAATGATGCAGGATAGGAAAGGAGGAACAGAGAAATTTTGAGAAGACTGTTGTGGACAAGGCAGGTGAAAATCCAAGACTTTCCCTAAATTTGTCAGTAGATTGTCTGTTAAAGAAAAGTTAATCAGAATTGTCAGTTACAGAATAGTTAATCAGATTAAGATTCAGAAGAGAGGACTGTTGAGAATGATGAAAGGATATTTGAAGAACTAAATAACAAGTTTAAAGGTGTTTTCACTGTGGAAGACACTATATCCCCATCACTAATGAGATGAGTTGGGGAGGAAGCATTAGAGAACATTGAAATATATAGAAAAGATATTAACAGTGTACAAGGCTTATGGTTCTTATGAAATTTCAATATGTGCTGAAGATGTGTGCAGATATACTGGACAGACTTCTTGAAGAGTTGCAAAACTACAGACCAGCCTCCTTGACATGTTTGGTCCAGTTGTGGATGAATGGAATGATATTGCTGAAAACATGGTTAATGCAGACAGCATGCAGAACTTTACAAAGTTTTATGACTGAAAATGCTCTTGAGATGGGGTCCCATGAATAAGACTCCCTTCCCATACTCTACAAATAGGTAATTACACACATAAACACCTACACACAGATGCACACATTATATACACTTGTACACCCACTTGCTTTATCTTTGCAGTGTTATAACCATTTTATTTTGTTGCTAAGTATTTGTGTTTAGAAGACCTTGATTTTATTGTAAACTCTCTTTAACCTGAAGTTTGTTTATAGCTTTACTTTTGCATGAGACCTTCTAATATTTCCCTTTTGTCTTTTGTGTGTATCTGCGGTCTTGATAGATTTTTTTAGAATATATCCAGCAAAAAAAAAAATTGCAGCTGTACCATTATGGACTAATTGAATTGTGTTTGTGATTATCAGCATGAGCATTAAATACCTGTATTAAAGATTGTCAAAATTTAGTACATGCTGAAATTTATATAGACAGTTTACTGATTAATGAATTGTTTTAAATGAAAGTAGTTAGATCAACAAATGTGAAAGAAATAACTGATGTTGGTAGAGCAACTCTCATATTCTGTTTAGCAATGTAGTACCTTTTTCTTTTTAGAAGCTTTGAGAATAACAACATGCATATGTTTAGGGAATAACAATTTCTAACATTACAGAATAATGCCTAACACCCTTAACCAGTGGGACATGGGCTTAATTCCTAGGTCAGGCAGGGTTAGTTGAGTATTGCTCACTATGTTTAGCATACATATCACTATTGTCCTCGCAAGGCCCTACACTAAGCTTATTCATCTTGCCTATGAAAAATGATTGTGTTTGGAGATGAGGAATTAGTGTAGAATATGATGGTTTGGAAGCTTAGGTTGCCATTGAGGTTTGGTCTATGTAGAATATAGAGTTACTTTTGATAACAAGCAAGAATTTCAGTAATCTTTTAAAATGGCAACAGACTGAATTGTTAAATACTGGTTGTTGTTTAGACTTTGATTTACATGTCACCACTTCAGCTGGCTAAACTCAAGTTGTACTTTTGTTTGTCCATAACCTTGTTTGTATCAGTACTTCACTTATTATTTCGTATGCTGTTTTCTGCTTTAGCTCAAAATTTGTCATGAATCCTACCATGCATAACATTATTAGCTGAAGTTTATTCATGAGATCTTGTTCCCCTGAACCCACAAGAAAATGTTCGCAGTGGTCAAATTTTAGAGCTTGTTCTTATTTTTGATAATTTTCTGCTTATGTGGAAAAATTTATGCTTGTTCATCAAAAATATGACTGATATTACATATCTTTTAGAGAGATGTCATTCATAAGCATCTAATGGAACTGGAGTGGCCTTTGAATATGAATGAGATTGTGGGGTTAAATTAAATAAAGTAGGTAGGAAATGATAGAAAATTCACAAAGAACCAAATTTAACAATAAAAATGTTTCATGATATACTGAAAGACCTCGGAGTAATAATGTCTGATGACCTGATATTCAGCAGACACAACAAAACAACAGTTGCCCCCACCAGAAGGATGATAGACTGGATCCTGTGGATTTTAAAGACAAGAAAACGATGAAAATTCTATTCAAGGTGCTAATTCTTTCATGTGTAAGATACTGCTTGCTCTAGCATTGCCCTTCATGGCAGGTGAAATTGCAAAATTATAAAGTGTTTAAACTTTCACAGCCCATACAAACAAAGTGAAAGGACTGAAATTTTGGGAACAACTGAAATCACCGAGGCTACGCTTCTTGGAGTGTAAACAGGAGAGGTATATCATCTATTCATGGAAAATCCTAGAAGGCATGGTCCTCAATGTTTAGACTAGAAATAACATCCTACTGGCATGACAGTCAAGGAAAAGATTGTGATATACTGCCTCTGAAATCAAACAGTGCGATATGCATGAAAAGAAAATACCTTAAACATATGGGGCCCAAGACTCGTCATAACTTATCCTGCAATCATCAAAAAACACCATGGGATGCATGATGGAAAAGTTTAAGAGTGCCCTGGATAGATATCTCAAAAATATACTAGACCAGCCAGGCTGTGAGGTTTATATGTGCCTGTAGGCTGCAGCATCCATTTATTTGGTTCCAAAGACCCAACTCGACAGCCTAAGCTTAACAAGGCTCGGGAGGTAGAAAACCCTAAAGACTTCACTAGGAATTTATTAGGAGAAACCACCAAAGGTGTGTAGACCCTGCATGTGGATAGGTGGCTGTGGTTCCAGTGCATTACTCGTGACAGTTAGAGAATGGACATGAGAGAATCATATTTTCTGTATCTGTTCCCAGTGCAACCTCGCTAATGCAGAAAATGGAAAGCAGGTATGAAAGGTACTGATAAAATTTGGTGAACATCTTGATCATCAGAAGTGCGGATTTAGAAGTAAACATGTGGAGGTTGTGGGACAGCAATTAATATATATCCAAATGATAAATGGTTAGGTATAGTTTGTTTTGGCTCATTTTGATTCTTTTTCACATTACTTAACCCCACAGTGTACATGTTATTCAAAACCTACTTCACTGTGGCCAGGTTCGAGGAATTCTTTCTTCTGTGGACCAGAATTTCATTTGTCATTGCATTTCGTAGAAGGCAACTAAAAGGGAAGGGAGCGGGAGGCTGGAAATCCTCCTCTCTCTCTCTCTCTCTCTCTCTTTTTTTTTTTTTTCAAAAGAAGGAACAGAGAAGGAGGCCAGGTGAGGATATTCTCTCAAAGGCACAGTCCTCTGTTCTTAACGCTACCTCGCTAACGCTGGAAATGGCGAATAGTATGAAAGAAAAGATGGATATCCCCAGGACCCCTTTAATGGGGCTCCTACAACTCACTGAGACTGTTTCTTTTTCATCAACTGACTTTGATAAGCCTTGCTGAAGATGATTTTCACATGCAGTGTAACCACAAGCAGAACGAGTCTGGTAACACCTCATCCATTATCGTAATATATAAGCATAAAAGAGTGTCCTGCATCAAAAATTGAAAGAAATTTATCAATAATAAGGATTTACTTATGTTAAACCTTTATTCTGTTTTTCTAGAATGAAGATGAAGCTTGGTTTATATATACTTTAAGGTACTGTTCATTTTTACATAGGATCCCAAATTGATTTTCCCCCAACATGTTTACCAGTGAATATGTATAAGTCAGCCAGTTGAACTAGAAACTGATGCTAGTTGCTTGTTTTCAGCTTTTCCCTCTCGTAGCTTTTTTGTCTTGACTTCTTTTGAATTTATATAGTTGTCATGTTTTGTCTAAATGGTTGTTGCATTTTCTCTGATCTGAAAATGATAACCATAGTAATTTTTTATAATTTAATTTCAAGAGCTAGTATTACTTCAAGTAGCTTTGACATGTAGCTTTGCATGCCCTCTGGTGTTTGGTGTGGATGATGATAACCCACTAACGCACTAATGGGCCAACCTTCCACTCTTCTCCTGCTAAACAGGTTCGACTATTCCACTTTCAGGCCTCCAGAGGGTGCCCTTCCACACACCGCATTACAAGGTAAATAGATTTCAAAAAGTTCTTAGTTATATTCTAAAAGTAGATGTTTCAGAGAGTTTCATCATCCCATTAATATAAACTGATAGAGAAGATCACCAAGTATGATGTATTTCAAGGTACATCACATGGATAAATTGATTGCTTTAATTAGTATTGAAGAATTTCATGTCCACTGTCCCTGAATGGTGACTGTGATAATGACAAAGTTAGATAAGGAACATTTTATATTAGAGTATATGTATTGACTTATGTGTATTTTCATTGACTTTGCTAGAAACTTAGACTATTGTTTTATATCATTAATGAATGATAAAATCTAAAAACTTTGTGAGTAACATTTTGGCTGGGTCCAATTGTCTTTGGAAGCACAACTGTGAGAGAGGTTAAAACCTTGTTTTCTGCTGCCTCATTTACAGTAGCATTATTGGTGTGCTGTGTACACTCTTGCAGCACAGTATTCTTCAAATGGCCATTTTCTCTTTATAATTCATTGTTTCTTTTATTGTATGTAACTTTATTTTCTTGCTTCATGACCTTAATTTCCCTTTAGTGTACTAGTTCTGTTTTCATACTGTAAGTAGTGCTGCATTCACTTAGGTTATAGCCAAACCAACATGCATATCTGTTTAGAGTATTTCTTGAGTATTGCTTTTGGGTCGTTAATGCCTGCTGATGTGGAGGTAGTCAGGAACTGAAAAGTTTGGGGAAGTTACTGCTTAACCATTTCAGTTCAAAACTTGTACAGCAAACTACTGATGGATAGTCTTAACCAAGTGTTTACCATCTGTTCTGAATTTTGCCTTCATTTTAAAGAACTAGTGATTACTGACTAGAGGTATGTACATATGCTAGGTGTCACCTTGCAACTGGAACTAATGCTCAGAAATATCCTTAGTTACCTAGAGAAAACATTTGCGGTAGGATGCAGTGTTTGCACCCTATTTGGACCCGTCATGCTATGCAGTGCAAAAAGACAAGGTGTTGTGGAAGTTTCACGTTGGCAATAGCCAGTCATCATATTTGGACATATCAAGAGACCATGAGGAGTGATTTTACATAAAATGTTCAAGGAATACTTAAGTCTTTAAGTGGAGAAGAGGAAAAGAAAACTGGTGGATGATTCATTGGGTCATTGAATACATGGGGATTGAAATAGTCATGGTATGCTAAGAATTTGGTGCCTTCATGTCTCTTCAAGTTTTCAATTCCTGTGATGCTGTGATGCACTTGGTTGGAATGGCTGTGGCTGTTTAACCATAGCCCTGCAGCAGTCCTAATATGCTTTTTATACTGTTTTTGAAATATTCTCAACAAATACTCTAGGACCACCCTTCACCGCCATCAGCTTTTTTATTTTTTAAACAGTAGTAACAGTACACATGTTTTATATTTACATTTAACACTGTGTATTTGGATGCATTGTATATGAATTTGCTTCTTATGAATGTTATGAACAGGTGGTAATTATGGATTTGGGATTATATGGGCTGGCTGGGCTGACGTTCAGGAGCATATCATATCTCTTAGGTAGATGATAGCATAGTTATTTTTGATGTCAATAGTGTGTGCTTAAGTTTTGTTTAGAACATAAATTGATAGTGTGCCTTATTACTCTGACATTGTATTCACATTTTGGAGTAAAAACTGAATTGAGAAATTTGCCCCAGGAACCTAACCCCACTTTATAATATTGAAGTCTTATATAGAATGGGTTCCCTCATTTACTGTTTTTGGTAAGCTGGGTTTACCATGAATGCATCACCAATGTAATGCAAGTTGGTGTTTTGTACTACAATATTTACATTACATACTGTATATGTTGGACAGTACTTTTTACAGTAATCTGGGCTCGACAGAAAATGTATTCCCAATGTAGCTTCGTTTGCTATGTGAATAAGAGGTAAAATCCAAAGTTAAAACTGTTTCTATTCATGAATTGGGAACATACAGATATAGAATGTAAAAACTGACATTGAGCTCAGCAGTCAAACTAGACACACACACACAGCAAAGCAAGCATTGTGACACAAGACTTAACACGGTATATTAAAAGATTTGAAAATAAATGTCTTTTTGTGTGTGTGTATGTAATTACTTATTTTTACTGTACGGGAAGGGAGTTTTACACCCATGAGGCCCCATCTCTTTGGACATTCTCTGTCACACAATTTATTGAATTTATTTATGCTCTATGGATTACCATGTTCTTAACAATGTTTTTCCTGTTGTCCATGACTCTTTTACTGTAAAAGTTCTTTTTTCCCTTTTTTTTTTTTTTTTTTTAGTAATTTTCTTAATTTCATGTTAAGTTCCATAGTTGCTCTATCCTTACATCCCCCTAAGAAATATACACTGTCATCATAATGATCTGCTTTAGAAACCTATAAGTTGTGATCAGGTCATCCTTCCCTCTGACATGTTGGGCATATTTAAAGTCTAGCCTTTCTAAGTAAGTCAGCTCTCTTAATTCTGATGCTGAAAAGTGAAACTAGTATCAGAGATTTGGGTGTCATCTGGAATAAAAAGCTAAAGTTCAGAGATCACATTTAGAAAATAGTACTGTTGAGTCAAGTAATGATTATTATGATTTTGAGAATTTTCACTACAAGAGGACCGAAACAGTAGATGAAAATGTTTAACATATGTAAAAGAAGCAAACTGAATGCTGTGTGGTATGGTGATCAATAAACCAAATAGATATAAGCAAATTAGAGAAAATTTGGGATCATCTGATGAGCAGAATAGAGTGAATGAAATATAAATTACCTTGAAAGGCTGTAAGATGTAGAACTATATCACCTGGAAAGAAGAGAAAGATATATGATAATCTGTACTTGGCAACAAACTGAAGGTATAAAGGAAGATTTGTTGAACCTAAAAGGATCTCATCAAGGAAGATACTGTTATTTAATCAAGAAAACCATGAGGCATACCAAAAATAAATCAAACAAAAATATATATGAAATCATAGCCAGGAAGCTCAAATGACTGTTCACTACACTCTTTAGAGAAATATGGAACTTTTATAACAACAACAGAAAGATTTAATCATCTAACAAGATGTGTTGTGAGTGCCATAAAATCTTCCCATATCAGAGTTAATTTCTCTCTCTCTCTCTATCTCTTTCTATCTGTCTATCTATCTGTCTCTCAGGTTTCTTTAGATTCCTGTATTGTAATCAATTACATTTTTGTAGTTAGGTATTACTTTAATTAGATTTGATTTATCATAAGAAAAGGAAACCCTTCCCATTAAGTATCATTTTGTTTTCACTTCTTCATAGGCAGATGTTTGAGATGAAAATTTTTGCAAATACTGATGGTGATCTCTGGTATCCACAGGACCTCCTCCTAATCGGCCTCTTCCTCCAACACCAGATGATGATGAATCTGGCGATCGTACTCTAATCATGCGTCCAGTAAGTTATAAATCTTTTTCTTATGAAGTGAAATGTGTTAATGCAAATCAGTTGATATTTGGATGACCTACTCAAGGTCTCCTGACTTGCAATATACTAATAATTGTAGACCACTTGCAGATTGTTTTTTCTTCTTTGGGACTGCTGCAACCGAGGCAGATTGTTTATGTATTATGCAAATGCAATTTGTGTCTTAGATTTAGGAAACCTTGACTTTTTTTATGTGTCTAGTTTTTAAAGGGAACTGTTTGGCTTGTTTGAAATGTTTGCTCTGTAAAGGAAACTGTGTGTCTGTACCAGTAAGAACAGGTAGAAGTAAATAAGTCACAGTAAAACCCAGGGATACGAGCATTTATGAAAAAAATTTTGTAAGAATACAAAGTGAGGCTTTTAGGTTTCTTGTGCTGGCCAGCATTATGTAAATGTATGATTATTTATAATGTAATATTGACTATGACTCTACAGCAGGCAAATTATGTGGCACCTTCCTGTGTGGTTGGATATTTGAAATATTTTTCACGTTTTGACATTGGTAATGAGTAGAGATCTTCTCTTGGTCAGGTACTTGTGTATGCTACTGTTGTGAGGCATCAAATGGTGCTTGGCATCAGCTGGCAAAAGCTAGTCATAGCTGTCAGACTCCTCAGTATGCTGTTGCATTTTTCTTGCTTTCTGTTAGACTGTTAAGACATGAGGCATTTCTTGCAAGAGGGCAAGGCCTCCAGATTTAAGTTTAGAGAAAATAAACTAATAGATAAAAAGGATGAAATGATTGAACTTTTAAAAATATTAAACCTTAGATATTCAAATGAAGAGGATTCACTGCTAGCTGTATGAAAGAGATGATACTTTTATTTGCTAGAGTTGATAGTTTTGCTATCTAGATGCTGGCATGTCTTTATGAAATATTGCTGTAGTAGGTGAAAAATTCCATCACCTAAATGAGAGTGGAATGTATGGGTGCGTTTGAGAAAATCATACTTCAGAAACTGTTGATCAGAGACATAAACTAATTAAAGTTGTCATGTTTTTTAAAGGATTTTGACTTGAAAGATTAAGTATGCATTGAAATTAGTAATTGGAATTTTTTTTCATTTTTTAGTTCCATTTCACATTTTCAGTCTATATGTACTATTTTCTTTAAAGTTTTTATTGTATTTTCATGTTTTCCATTACAGTATTGTGTTTGTGGATGGATATTGAATATATACTGGATTTAGTTGATTAGAATTAGGAAGAATAGTCCTCTATATATTTTGCTTAGTGGTTTGAAGTAATTTTTTAAGGGCTATGGTGCTACAGTATTAAAGGTGGAGGATATATCTTTGCATGCTTCTTTTTAATTGCCTTCCCTTGTCTATATAAGTGCTGCAACAGTTTGCAAATTTCAGCATCAGTCTGATGCAGACCAACAAGTGCTGCCAGCACAAGTGGAGAACTTAGATAATGATATCAACAGAAATTATGATTATCAGCAGACAATGACAAAAGTAGAAAATCCTCCTGGACGAATTAGTGGCTTAAATAATCATGAATGTGGAGAAGACTTTAGTCCATCATGGAATAACATAAATCATGAACAACGAAAATTAGGTAAAGAATTTGCCAATGGTCATGACAGTAGGCCTGTTCAAGATCCTAAACCAGTGCAACGAAATTCACATCAACTTATACATCAGTCTAGTGATGGTGATTTAAGTCAACGAGCTCACAGAAGAAATGAATCTGATTCACGACTTGGGCTATTACGAAGACAGCATACAGATGTTGCGCTTGCCCGTCGATCTGATGTTTATCGCAACAGCAAAGTGGAGATAACTTTTCCTGCAGCTCGTTCTGAGGTAACAACTAGTGTGGCTGGTGAGCCTGTTCTTACAGATTTTATGGCTAAAATAGGAGATGAACACCAGCGGTCATTTGGTGAAAGTGGGCGTAGTGAGTTACGTCGTCAGGTATCTCTGGATGGAGACTTACATGCTGTTAGCTCCTCTGGAAGTAGTGGTCGAGAGCATGCCAGGCATGAATGGAACCAAAGACGAGAAAAGACTGATGTGGATCTACGACGGGCTGAGCTGCGTAACGAGCTGGAACAGTGGCGTGTGTCTCCCCAGGTGGGATATGGCCGTGACAACGCAACCAATCATCAGGAAGGGCCAGCCCACCAGGTCAGCTGGCGTGGTCACATATCACCACATAAGTCCTGCATGACGTACTATTGTCTACTAGCAAGATTACAAGCATGGGCATCTCTCAGACAGTGACATAATAGCTGAGCATTTTAATTCAACAGTTGTCACAACTTGAGTACTACTAACAGCCATACTGGAAACTTGAGCATCTAGAAGGCAGATATCCCTCATCAGATACTTCTAACCCCTGGATCTCAGTTATGATGATTTTATGATTACTAATGATAAGCAACTAACCAAGCTGTATTATTTTTGAGGTAGTGTATTTTGCATGAAGTGTAGTTCAGTTTGCATCTTAACAATGATTTCTCTTACTTTCATCTGAAATATGTTTTGCATGAGTGTGTTGGTTTCAAACATTGCCATACTATTCTTTGAAAGTATGAAAATATAAATAAGAAAAGTTTATGCACAGTGAAATCTGTATCATTTCATAGTAACCATGTGCTGCATCTAAATACTTTTAAACTAATGCTGTTTTTTTTATGGAAGTTGTTAGATGATTAAAGAATCGAAAGGTTACTATTTTTAAGTTTTGTCAGATCATTGTTTTCCAAGCTGAAGATCAGAAGAGATCATGTTAAAATAGTAATTTTTCATTAAGGTTTTCACCAATTTAGATATAACGTAATTCTTTGAGATTTCTGATTTTAAATTTATTGCTGCTGATTTAAACATTTTTAACATAGATTTAAACTTACAGGGTAATATACCTTTAAGTGCCATGAACATCAAACATCATGGTAATTTCAGTTTGTTAACATTAAAGAAAATCAAATAAACAGTTGACTTATAGCAGCCCTCCCCAGACTTAATTTATTCATTTGTAAGCTGAATTATTTCTGTTTTTCCATTGTGTAGTTTTCCTCTAAAAACAAATAATCATTATGGAGTCTTTTCTTACAGCAGTATAATCTGTTAAAGCAGTAACCTTAATATAAATTCTTGATAACATTTCTGAAATAAAGACAAAAATAATTAACCCAAAAAGTGAAGGAAACCTTCTGGCATGATGCTTGTGAATTTCTAGGATTCTTTTGTAATTGAATAAGCATTAATTTGATATATTAAGCCTGTGAGATAAAAGTCCTATAGTTGTTTCATTGT